>OU342742.1:173381910-173519493 GCA_910589775.1 Avena eriantha | reverse complement strand
TTCACAAACCACATATGGATCAACCAGTGTTCACTACATGCGTGTTCTGTCCACAAACCACTTATGGATCCACCAGTGCTCATTGCATGTGTGTTCTTTTCCACAAACCACATATGGATCTATTAGAGTCATTGCATGTCTGTTCCTTCCACATAACCACACATGGATTAACCAATGGCATTGCATGTGTGTTCTTTCCACAAACCACATATGGATCAACCAGTGGCATTGCATGTATGTTCTTTTCACAAATCACATATGGACCACTAGAGTTATTGCTTGTGTGTTCTTATACTAAAACCAGCACTAGAGTCATTGCATGTGTGTTCTTTCCACAAACCACATATGGACCCACTGGAGTCATTGCATGTGTGTTCTATACTAAAACCAGCACTAGACTCATTGCATGTGTGTTCTTTTCACAAACCACACATGGATCCACCAGAGTCATTGCATGTGTGTTCTTTCCACAAACCACACATGGATCAACCAGTGGTCATTGCATGTGTGTTCTTTTCCACAAACCACATACGGATCCATTAGAGTAATTGCATGTGTGTTATTTCCACGAACCACACATGGACCCACCAATGGCATTGCATCTGTGTTCTTATACTAAAACTAGCACTAGAGTCTTTGCAATAGTGTTCTTTCCACAAACCACACATGTATCAACCAGTGTCATTGCATGTGTGTTCTTTCCACAAACCACATATGGATCAACCAATGTCATTGCATGTGTGTTCTTTCCACAAACCACACATGGATCAACCAGTGGCATTGGATGTGTGTTCTTTTTACAAATCACATATGGACCCACTAGAGTCATTGCTTGTGTGTTCTTATACTAAAACCAGCAATAGAGTCATTGCATGTGTGTTCTTTCCACAAACCACATATGGACCCACTAGAGTCATTACATGTGTGTTCTTATACTAAAACCGGCACTAGACTCATTGCATGTGTATTCTTTTCACAAACCACACATGGATCCACCACTGTCATTCCATGTGTGTTCTTTCCACAAACCACACATAGATCAACCAGTGGTCATTGCATGTGTGTTCTTTTCCACAAATCAGATATGGACCCACTAGAGTCATTGCTTGTGTGTTCTTATACTAGAACCAGGACTAGAGTCATTGCATGTGTGTTCTTTTCAGAAACAACATATGGATCCAACAGTGTTCACTGCATGTGTGTTTCTTTGCACAAACCACTTATGGATCGACCAGTGTTCATTGCATGTGTGTTCTTTTCCACAAAACACATGTGGATCAACGAGTGATCATTGCATGTGTGTTCTTTTCACAAACCACATATGGACCCACTAGAGTCATTGCATGTGTGTTCTTATACTAAAACTAGCACTAGAGTCATTGCATGTGTGTTCTTTCCACAAACCACACATGGATCAACCAGTGTCATTGCATGTGTGTTCTTTCCACAAACCACATATGGATCCACCAGTGTTCACTGCTTGTGTGTTCTTTCCAGAAACCACTTATGGATCCACAAGTGTTCACTGCATGTGTGTTCCTGACATGAACCACATATGGATCCACCAATGGCATTGTATGTGTGTTCCTGACATGAACCACATATGGACCCACTAGAGTCATTGCATGTGTGTTCTTTTCACAAACCACATATGGATCCACCAGTGTTGACTGCATGTGTGTTCTTTCCACAAACCACTTATGGATCCACCAGTATTCATTGCATGTGTGTTCTTTTCCACAAACCACATATGGATCAACCAGTGGTCATTGCATGTGTGTTCTTTTCTCAAACCACATATGGACCCACTAGAGTCATTGTACGTGTGTTCTTATACTAAAACCAGCACTAGAGTCATTGCATGTGTGTTCTGTCCACAAACCACACATGGATAAACTAGTGTCATTGCATGTGTGTTCTTTTCACAAACAACATATGGATCCACCAGTGTTCACTGCATGTGTGTTGTTTCAACAAACCACTTATGGACCCACCAGTGTTCATTGCATGTTTGTTCTTTTCCACAAACCACATATGGATCAACTAGTGGTCATTGCATGTGTGTTCTTTTCACAAACTACATATGGAGCCACTAGACTCATTGCATGTGTGTTCTTATACTAAAACTAGCACTAGAGTCATTGCATGTGTGTTCTTTCCACAAACCACACACATGGATCAACAAGTGTCATTTCATGTGTGTTCTTTTCACAAACCACATATGGACCCACTAGATTCATTGCATGTGTGTTCTTTCCACAAACCTCACATGGATCCACCAATGGCACTGCATGTGTGTTCCTGACATGAACCACATATGGACCCACTAGAGTCATTGCATGTGTGTTCTTATACTAAAACTAGCACTAGAGTCATTGCATGTGTGTTCTTTCCACAAACCACACACATGGATCAACAAGTGTCATTTCATGTGTGTTCTTTTCACAAACCACATATGGACCCACTAGATTCATTACATGTGTGTTCCTGACATGAACCACATATGGACCCACTAGAGTCATTGCATGTGTGTTCTATCCACAAAGCACACATGGATCAACCGGTGTCATTGCATGTGTGTTCTTTCCACAAACCACATATGGATCAACCAATGTCATTGCGTGTGTGTTCT
Organism: Avena eriantha; assembly: GCA_910589775.1. NCBI lineage: Eukaryota > Viridiplantae > Streptophyta > Magnoliopsida > Poales > Poaceae > Avena > Avena eriantha. The sequence continues at coordinate 173,516,861 of OU342742.1, read as the reverse complement.
TTCCTCAAACCACACATGGATCAACTAGTGTCATTGCATGTGTGTTCTTTCCACAAACCACTTATGGATCCACCAGTGTTCATTGCATGTGTGTTCTTTTCCACAAAGCACATATGGATCAACCAGTGGTCATTGCATGCGTGTTCTTTTCACAATCCACATGTGGACCCACTAGAGTCATTGCATGTGTGTTCCTGACATGAACCACATATGGACCGACTAGAGTCATTGCATGTGTGTTCTTTCCAGAAACCACACATGGATCAACCAGTGTCATTGCATGTGTTTTCCATCCACAAACCACATATGGATCAACCAATGGCATTGCATGTGTGTTCTTTTCACAAACCACATATGGATCAACCAGTGTTCACTACATGTGTGTTCTTTCCACATACCACTTATGGATCCACCAGTGTTCATTGCATGTGTGTTCTTTTCCACAAACCACATATGGATCTATTAGAGTCATTGCATGTCTGTTCTTTCCACAAACTACACATGGATTAACCAATGGCATTGCATGTGTGTTCTTTCCACAAACCACATATGGATCAACCAGTGGCATTGCATTTATTTTATTTTCACAAATCACATATGGACCACTAGAGTTATTGCTTGTGTGTTCTTATACTAAAACCAGCACTAGAGTCGTTGCATGTGTGTTCTTTCCACAAACCACATATGAACCCACTAGAGTCATTGCATGTGTGTTCTTATACTAAAACCAGCACTAGACTCATTGCATGTGTTTTCTTTTCACAAACCACACATGGATCCACCAGAGTCATTGCATGTGTGTTCTTTCCACAAACCACACATGGATCAACCAGTGGTCATTGCATGTGTGTTCTTTTCCACAAACCACATACGGATCCATTAGAGTAATTGCATGTGTGTTATTTCCACAAACCACACATGGTCCCACCAATGGCATTGCATCTATGTTCTTATACTAAACTTGCACTAGAGTCTTTGCAATTGTGTTCTTTCCACAAACCACACATGTATCAACCAGTGTCATTGCATGTGTGTTCTTTCCACAAACCACATATGGATCAACCAGTGTCATTGCATGTGTGTTCTTTCCACAAACCACACATGGATCAACCAGTGTCATTGCATGTGTTTTCTTTCCACAAACCTCGTATGGATCCACCAGTGGTCATTGCATGTGTGTTCTTTCCACAAACCACATATGGATCAACCAGTGTCATTGCATGTGTGTTCTATCCACAAACCACATATGGATCAACTAGTGTTCATTGCATGTGTGTTATTTTCCACAAACCACATATGGTTCCTAACCTTAGGAGATCCCTAACCTTAGCCCCCCAATTGATCCACTATTAGACCGAGTCTTCTAGAAGGAACGCCATAACACAGTTTTTCTGCTTGATGATTGTTACATACCGTTTGATTGGGGTGCTTGGACGATTGGGATGGTCTTAGTGAGAGCGATCCTCGAGTAGGCTGTTCTACGACATGATTGGCCACGCTTGCTCTGGACAAACTGGTATGTTGCGAGTGTCACGACTCACGAGTTCAGTGGGCCATATCCTAGTGTCACGTCCCCGTTACTCCTCTTCGTCCCCGTACTTCTCTTTCTTCCCCTCGAAGACACTTTCCCCACTTCACTTCCATCCTGTCGTAGCCGCAAGCCGATGACATCCGCCAATTATCGGGTCGCTACCTTCATGCTAAGAAATCATTTTACAAGCTTTTGAAAGTATCCTACATATTCCTGCTATTCGCCAATCTAACTGCTGATCTTTTTTCTGATTTCTCGACGAACTTTAGATGTGGCAGATGCTGCAGCCCAAGAATCTGGAGATCCTCGCGTGCAACTTCGCAGCGACGTTCCCGCTCGTGTGCTCCCACTCAGGATGCTTTCGCTGTTACTCCTACCACGAGCTCCCGCTCCACGAGCTCGCATGCCCGCACGGCGCGTGCTCCTGCACGGAGCCGGGCTGCAACTACACCGGCCTGCCGGCAGAGCTCGTCGTCCACCTTGTAGAGGGGCACTTGATCGAAGTGATTAGGATCTCGTATAGGCAAGCTCAACTTCTCCAAGAGCAGGTGCCGTTCACTGACTCGGCACGCCGTCGACTAATTTTCCAGGGGGGACGGCTCTGTTTTCGTCCTGACCATCACCGTCGGTGTTCCGGGAACCAGAGCCGGGCCCACCGTCATGTGTGTCGTATGCGTCAGGTCGGTCTCGTGCGCCTGGCCCGTATACACGGTGCGCATGTTGGCGAACGCCCATCCACCATCGTCGGATAGCATTCTTGTGCTAGCCGAGGCACCGAGCTGCCCGACACCGCGGGAGGTGGAGTATGTGGACCTAAGGTCGATCCTATGCGTGCCATCTCAGTACCTTGTTGGTGCTGGACTAAACAGGCAGATGCATTTCTACATTTGTATCGAGAAGACCGACAGGGAAATGTAGTACTTGTGTTGTCATTACTGTTAGACTTAAGCGATGCTTGTCAGGTGCTTAGAGCATACGTGTTGTGTGAATGTACCCCAGTTGTAGTTTTCAGTACTCCTTAATAATTCGACGAGTTATTATATTGGTCCAATCAGCTTGCTATTGTCACATTGCAAAGTCCGCTTGCTCTGGACAGACCGGCAATACCGTGTGCTCCTGCTCCCGCATGTTAGTGTCACATGTTCCGAGGGCCCGCCTACCAGTGTCACGCCTCCCTCCTCTTCCTTCCCCTCGAAGCCACTGTCCCAACTTCTCTTCCATCCTGCCACTCCCGTCTGATGGTTGTAATCTGATTTTCGTTGGATTGTTTACATGTAATCTACGTTGATAATGCAACATGCAAATGGCACTAACACAATTTCTAAAGTGGAAGCACTCACACACTTCTATTGCACATATTTCTCAATATAGCTCGACAAACCCATTACAATAATTGTACTCGCATTAAACACAACCGAAATTGCAACCATCCTAAACAACATCTAAACCCACATCACACCGCTGTCGTCGGAGGCCACCTCGATTGGTGACACCACCGTGCCCTTCCCAGCGACATCCACTCCCGCCTGTGGCTTGCCCTTCGCCAAGGAGGCAACAATGGCATTCTGCACAGCTTCATCCCCGTCATCCTCCAAATCGAAATCGACAATGACGAAGGTGACAGGGTTGGCATGGACCGAGCTCGTCGCGCCTGGCGGCTCTTGCTCAAGCTCGACGCCGCATCAGTCCTTCTACGGGTAGGAGGGGTCGAGCTCGCATACGTAGCGTCGTTGCTCCTCTCAAGAAACCATGGCCATTTGATACTGTGACGGTAGGATCTTGGGGTGGATCCGCCGCAGCGAGCCCTACCGGAAGCGGTGGAGCGGATGGATCTGCCGGCGCGAGCCATGATAAGTTCCTAGGAGGGAGTAAGATTGTGGGCTAGGCGTGTCTGGTTCCTGAGCAAGGCCTCCCAGTGATATGTACGTGTGCAAGGTGCCAAAAAATTTCGTCCAATGCACGCGAGAGGGCTTTTGAACTACGAAGGCAGGAGGTTTGGTTGACAAGTCCACACGCTAGGTCCCCCACCTGTCAGCCGAATGTGGACGGTAGGATTCTGCCCGAGTTATTAAGTAGGGATAAATTACGCTTCACCACTACCCTGACATCCAAAGGCTCCTCTTTCCTCTGCCCTCGTTCCCCTCGCTCATGGCTCGCAGCTCGTGCAGTTCGTCTCGGGCAAAATCAGGGTCGGCTCAATGCTGTCAGGCGGGTGCCCCCATCAGGTATCGGAGGGTGCCCTACGATTACTACCCCGATATGCTGTGTTTGTGCAGTGAGAAGATGCCGGGATGGATTTCATGGACCGACGAAAATACTGCAGGAAAATTCAGCAACTACAGCATCAAAGCGGTAAGTTCCTACTGTAGGTACTCCCTCCATTTCATAATATAAGATGCTTTAGCTTTGTGAAAGAAGTGTATCTAGTTCACTTTTAGTGTGTAGGTTCATCTAGGTTTGGAGTGAACCTACACACTAAATGTGGTCTAGATACATTTCTCTCACAAAGCTAAAACATCTTATATTTTGAAACAGAGGGAGTACAATGGTAACCCGGATCCGGAAAGCGTAATGTAATTCTTTTTTTGTTTCCTTCGATCTACTACGTAGGAAGGGAGGGGGACTAGCTATGACAAGTTTGTGTGGATCGAAAAGCCAATGACAAGCTTTCACAAATAGCTTGTTCAGGATCTGCGTGATGCTATGTGGGACAAGAAAGAGGAGATTTGCGCGATGGAGCGAGAGATCCAGGAGCTTCGCCAGGTGTAGGGGAGGCAGGGGCAGCGAGGTGGTGAGACAGATGGGCTCAAGATTAGGCCATATAGTGGAAACAATTTCCTCATTATCTGGGCATTATCTGTTGCATTTGCAGTTTATGTTGCCACGTCGTTGTCCAGCAGCTGAAATAAGTTGCTGCTTCGTGGAGTGTAGTAGCCAGCTTAAGAAATTGTTTTTCAGCCCAGAAACTTATCATAAGTGTAATGCCAATAGTAGGGATTTGTTAAGCGCCTATAAATAATTCATGTATGTGCCACTAACACCCATCGATTTTGGAGAGGATTTAACCGCTCAGTTATCGCGATTGTTCAGATAGTAGTGGCACAGTCACAATTTTGGAATCAATTAGTGGCCTCGGCCGTATCCAATCCTAAAGTCACGATACATTTTACTTCGAGTACGAGAGGCAGATTGTTTCGCTCGACAAGTTCCACGCACACATCTCCAGAGTTTAACCGAACTACATATATAGGTTCAAGTTCAATACATCATTAGGCTGCTACACTGCTAGCCCTCTTTCTCTGCTTGGGTGCCAACTTTCTTCCTATTTCCTTCACGTCCACTGGCTTCTTCATCTCATGCCTTCTTCCTCTTCATGGGTGCCAATTTTCTTACCTTCACGTACCATGCATCTCTGGGCTGAGGGAAGCCAGGCCAATCAACACTAGAATCTTGTCCGGCATCATCACTCCACTCGTTTTGGTTTTCTTCCCGCAGCAAAATCACTATGCTGGCTGTCTTGTTTCTTACCTTGCGCTTCCTGTAAAAAAACATTACATGGATTACTACCTTATATCTACAGATTATAAACAAATTTTTTGTGTGAATGTACCATCTCATACCTAGGTTTGGGAGCATTAAGGGGACATCCAGCTGCTCTATGTCCTATAAGATGGCAGGTCTTGCATCTGTTTTTGCCCTTCTTTGTAGCACAGAAAGCCGAACCCTTCTTCTCAAGAAAATTCTTAAACCTATTCACCTAGGGTCTTCCTCTGCCCCTTTTTGTAACTGGCTGGCAAAGCTCGAAAGACCGTTGGACTTGAGGCCACTGAGATAGGTCTATACATGGCTCGACGGATCCAGCATACGCACCTCTGAACTTTTCCATAGAGTAGTAGTCTGACAAATACTGATCCAAATGTGGTAGAGTTCTTTTCTTCACCAAGAAGGCCAAGGCATGGTCGCAAGGTTTCCCGGTATGCTTCCACTCTAAGTAGGTGCATTCTCGCAGCTGGATGTTCACAACATCCCTTTTGCCACTCTTGGACATATCGACCACCTCACAGCTTCTGCTGGTTGATGGGAGAACCTTAAGATGAGCAAGTCCTCGGCTTCTCTTGTGCAGTTGTTGTACAACTGGCGGTAGCATATGTCCTCTAAGTCTCCTACCAATCTCTCTCCTTATATTTAATAGCTTCATGATCATACCACATATGCAGTCCATCAAGATATGAACAGGACGCACTTTTATGTCCTTCACCCAGTTATTCAGGCATTCTGCAAGGTTGTTGTTTATGTAATCAACTTTGATGTCAGGGTTGAATTGACTCCTCTTCCATAGCTGCGAATGATGGATGGCTAAGTACTCTGGAAGTTCAGGGGCTACGGCAAAAATCTTGCTCATGAAATATTCGCTGCTACTAGGTTTGTAAACTCTAGGAGCAAGAAACATGTAACGAAATACGCTGCCTACGTAGTGTGAGTACAAGTTGAGAATCATATGGGCATGGCATTCTCTACCTTCAGCTCGTAGGAACACCCCCTTCACTGCATTCGTTAGCCGTTTGCATGCATCTGTGGATATAGCCAATGGATCCATGTGGCCTATTGATCTCCTGAGCTGCCTCATAAACCAGACCCAGTTTTCCTTCGTTTCTATTTCAAATAGCCCGAATGACACTAGGAACATCCAGTTGTGACCATCAAGTGCTATGGCAGATGGCAGGCAGCCTTTCCATTTGCCAGTTAGGATAGTGCTGTCTACACTCAGATACGGCCTATAGCCGTCCTTGAATCCCTGGATGCAAGGTTTAAGCACCATGAAAAATCTTTTGAAATATATTTTACCACCTTCTGATTTGGTGTCAATCTCCACAACACTCCCCGGACACCTAGCTTGTACCTCCGCCTTGAAGTTGTACAGCATCCTGAAGCTATTGGTCTAATCCCCGTGCAAGACCCCCAGAGCTTTCTCTTTACCTTTACAAACCATGTAATACAGAAGGACAATGTTGTATTTAGAACCGAGGCTCTGAATATTCTTCACGGTCTCCTTAGGGTTATCCTTTAGTATGGACATAGATTGCATAGCCACCCACTCCGTATCAGCCATTGAGGATTTCAGTTTGCTGCTTGTCGGACACATGTGTGGAGGGCCCATTTTGTTCACCTGCAACACAGATTCATTTAAAAGATAAGCGGAGTCGACAAGTTGCTAGAAAGATATCGCACATCAATTGTAGTTATAGAGTAAAAAGAGAGAGAGTTCTAATGGTTTGCTGCATTCATTGCCCTAGTACCCTAATTGCATTCGACGTAGGTAAGGCTCTTGCTGTGATCCTCCATGGAAAATGTAACTCGGCCCGTCCATTCATCCACGTTAACTTGCAAACGGCCTCATACCTCTCGGCAGTGTTCTTCAATCGATAAACGTCGAACTCCCCCTTGGTACAAAAATGCCGGAATGACATCCTGAACTCATGCATGCTCCTATACTCGGTGCCGACCGAAATTATAGGATACGCATGGTCATGTTCCATTTCTTCTACGTCAACACCCAAATCATTGACTGGAATACCAGCCTCATCATTAAGTTCCCCGTCTATTTCATCATCACCAGATTCTTGATCCTCTACAGTACCTTCTTCTTCATATGATTCAGCATCCTCGCCATCGTCTCTAATGCCTAGTACTGCACACATCATATTGACTCCCATGGGTGGGGCTGCACCATCGTCTGCACCCGGATGGATCGGAACATTGCCCCAATCCTCCTCACCGGCAACTATGTTTTCTCCAAGACACTCGGTCGGTTCTGCTGCAACCACATGGGGTGGTCTTACATTTGCACGCATCCCAGGTACTTTAGTGGACAAACAGCAGTCAGAATCAATTTCATCTTGAGTGTACAGAACCCTCTTGCCCTTCCTGTGTACATCCTCCTTCCTGATGTAATATTTCCTAATGGTATTAGTAGGGCTTGACATCCGCGTTCCATTCCCCATCGAACTAGGATTTTTGCTGCCGCTCTTGGGTGTGATCTCCTTACTGCCTCCCCTCACGGGTGTTGGCTCCAGGGTGCTGGCATTATTGCCTGACCTCTGCGGCGTGTTCTTCTTTGAATTAGCCCTTTTGCTGCTACTATTGGGCGTGTTCTCCTTCGTGCTGGCATTATTGCCTGACCTCAGCGGCGTGTGTTCCGCTCCAAATTAGCCCTTTTGATGCTACTATTGGGCGTCTTCTCCTTCGTGCTGGCATTATTGCCTGACCTCAGCGGCGTGTTCCGCTCCAAATTAGCCCTTTTGCTGCTACTATTGGGCATGCTCTCCTTCGTGCTGGCATAATTCCCTGACAGCGGCGTGTTCTGCTCCATATTAGTATTTTTTCTACTCCCACTGGGTGTGGTAGCCTCCGTGCTGGCCATCTTCGCCTCTTTGCTACCACTCCTGGGAGTGTTCACCATCGTGCTAGCCCTCTTAGCGTTTTTGTTGCTACCGTTCGGTGTGGAATTTTGACTAGATCTCAAGGGTGTACTCTGCGGCGTGGTGCCTTCTGTCGTGCGACTCTTGGGCGTCCTCTTCTCTGGCGTGGTCTCCTTGGTGACATTCTTCTTCGGGGTGCCCTTTCTGGGGATGCTCTTCCTGCTCCTCTTTATGATGCTCCTCTGTAAGAATCTCCTCTGTTCGAAGCTACCCTCAGTCGCACCAGCCCCAGTGATGCCATCGATCAGGTCATGCATGCCTTCTAAAAGTCCATCATCTCTATTGTCGAGTTCCAATTCCTCTCCAACCGTGAGCACTATCAAGTGGAAGTAAACTTCACCTCTATAATGTTTCCTTGTAAACGGTGTGACTAAATCCCTAGTATCTTTCACTTCAATAGCCTTTTGCTCCTGTAACCATAATATAACAAACGTGCTTCCTGGGAGGACCCCCACAGCACCTTCACACGTAACGATGCCATCATGTCAAATAACCCTACCACTTCAGGGTCGTATCTGCCAAGGATTACATCAAACTCGTCATAGAATTTTTCTGTGCCATCATCTAATTTTGCAGTATAATCCGCGACACCGATACGCACGATTACTTTGCCATCATTAGGTTCTTCAAGATAGAAACCTCCGGGAGGTTCGAGAGATGGAGCAACACCATCAGACCCAGCCCCAATGCCACCACCGCCATCACCAGCGTCATCGTTAGCTGGATCAACCTCGATGGAAGTACCAAGACCAGGAGCAAGGAGAGGGCCCTTGGCAGCGGGAGCTACATTACATGGTGAACAAGCAGGGCCCCTTCTAACGGCAGCCACAATAGGATCAGCTGCTTCCATGCCACATCGACGATCAGGAGCAGTTCCCACAACAGCAGTGTTTCGAGTGCTAGCAGAGTCCAGACAATGAGCTGGCTCCAGACCAGCAGTTCATTGAACCCGATCACGGGTTCAACGAGGAGACAAGGCATCAGTCTTTGCAACAACAGTGGGGCAGCCTCTGGAGCCTTAGTTTGCTCAACAGCGGCAGGGATTGGGTCAACAGCGTCCAGATCAACAACAACACGAGGATGACCAGTACCAGTAGATTCTAGAGCACGGGTTTGCACAACTTGAGGATGGTTTCGAGGAGGAGCAGCACCCAAGGCGACGGTCTTGGCAACAACAGCGGGCAGCCTCCGGAAGCCTTAGTTTGCTCAACAGCGGCATGGATTGGGTGTGCAGCAGCCGCAGCAACACGGGCACAGGGACGGGGACGACCAGTACCAGCAGATTCCAGAGCAGAGTTTTCCACAACAGCAATACAGGGACTCCTACGAGGAGGTTGCCTGACAGAAGCATGTCACGGACGAGGAACCACATTTTGCTCAACAACATCAGGGGTTTGAGTTAGACCTCTCTGTCCAATAATAGTTGGGCGACTCCCAGTAGCAGTAGCTTCCTCATCCAGTATGTTACACACCAGCATAACCACGCGAAGCCTAACATGTTGTTTCATCAACCCAATTAGCTGACTGTCACACGCTATAGGAACCTTGAAGCCTCGTTCATCAACGATGCAGAACCGTACAGTCTGCTATGGCCTCATTTCAGCAAGTTCACGCACAGTAGCAACCAAACTAGGGTTAGTGCATAACTGCACATGCGCTACTTCCATCTTCAGATTCTGAGTTTGTTTCCACGTGCTCTTCGCATGTGCTAATTTAATGAGGTAGCCGCAGATGGCCACCAGAATCATGTATTTGGGTTCAGCAGAGATCCTAGTTGACAGAAAATTGGAGACAAAAGATAAGAATTGTTTGTCAACGTCGTGCTAGCAAATAATTCTATGTTCGATATATCTCTGTAATGCCAATAGCCAGCTAGCAGTTATAGGTAGTGCGAATAGCAAAGAGAAGAGTAGCTCACCCGCAATTAGCCAGAAGTACTTCTTCCTCGGCAAATGGATCTGCCATCCTTCGTGCTGCTCAGGTCATCGGCGGTAGAGGCGGGCTAGATCATCGCAACGGCTGGCACGACATTCGGCATTAGAGCTCGGTAGCAGTGAGTAGGCGCAGCGACTTGGCGCCGAAAGTCAATGCCCGAAGAGATCATTCTGGTTGGAGAGGGGATTTCGACACCACCAGTGCTAGGGTTCATGCGAAAGGAGGGAGGGAGTGGATTTGTGAATTTGGTTAACGCACCATGCTCCTTTAGTCTCTCATTTCGCCTACGTGGTTGTGGCGTTGGCGCTCGCGTCACAGAAATATTACTGACATGAGGGTCCCGACCATCTACTTCACGGGGCAGTTTCACGGCATGTTTGGATTTGGTAGGGGTGAGATGAGTTTGCATCGAAATGGCCCCTCTCAGTAGTTGGCGGCCCAACATTTTGAAACGCGGCAATTTCAGGAAACTTAGGTACCGCGGTACACTCAGCCGCGAACTTTGGTACCGCAGCCCGGTAGCCCCCGCTGGAGAACCACGGGCCGCCATGCACGGATCTATGATCATGGGCTTGAGGCTAGTCGAAGCTTCCCTCATCAAGTAGCCAAACCCGGAGCCGAAGAAAAACAAGGCTCTGGGTAAACGCTACTCTTCACCCTCCTCCAGCAACGACAGCCACGACTTGTCGCGACGGCGCTGCTCATGGCGGCACGACCACGACTACAACACACGTGATGATCACGCAACGCAAGGTCGACAAGATGCGCGGGAGGCGTGCCCGTTCGACTGACTCTAAAGATGACGGGATAGAGCTGTGCGGCACCAGCTGCTTCAGTAGAGCCATCAGGAAGAAGCGAATGCCGAAGGGGTTTAAACTCCCATTGGAGAACCTGAAGTTCAACGGCCTGCAGGACCCGAAGATCTGGCTAGAGGATCACATTTCCTCCTTCAGGCTACACAACAAAATCACGAGCACGGCAATGCAATGCCTCTAGATACAGTTGCAAGGTGCCGCCCGTGCGTGGCTCAATAACCTCCCGCGTGAATCAATTCACAGCTAGGAAGAACTAGTCTACAGCTTCGTGCGAAATTTCAAGGGCACTTACAAAAGGCCCGTATCAATTGAAGAATTAAGGGGCTGCTACCAGAAGACTGGCGAGTCGCTGCGCGCGTACATCTAGAGATGGTCCATCATAAAAAACTCCACAAAAGGCATCTCTGAGGATTGCACAATCGACGCATCAATGGCGGTGTGCGCCGAAGAGAGTTGATACGTCATGAATGTATCTATAATTTTTGATGTTCCATGCTTGTTTTATATCAACTATCTAATGTTTTGTCTACATTTTGAGATACTTTTATGCATTTTTTGGAACTAACCTATTAACAAGATGCCACAGTGCCAGTTGCATGTTTTCTGTTATTTTTGGTTTCAGAAAAGATTGAAAAGAAATATTCTCAGAATTGGACCGGACAAAAGCCAAAGTTGATATTTTACCAGAAGACTCACGGAGCTAGAAGACAAGACGGAGAGGGTCCATGAGGTGGCCACACCACCTGGTGGCGCGGGCCAGCCCAGGCCGCGCCAGCGGGTGGTGTGGGCCTCTCGGGCACCCACCGACCTTGCCTCTTTGCCTATAAAACTGTCCCGAGACGAAAACCCTAAGTACCAGATCAGAAATGCACGAAACGTTCCGTAGCGCCGCCGCCACCGAAGAGGAGATTCGGGGGACAGAAGTCTCTGTTCCGGCACCCTGCCGGGATGGGGAAGTGCCCCTAGATCCATCTCCATCGACTCCACCGCCATCTCCATCGCCATTGCTGATTTCCATGATGAGGAGGGAGTAGTTCTCTCTCGAGGCTAAGGTCTCTACCAGTAGCTATGTGTTCATCTCTCTCTCTATGTGTGATCTTATTGAGATCATGAGCTTGTAATATATAGATCTATTCTGCTACTCAAGTGCTTTAATCGATCTCTACTTATCCCCACGTGTGTGAAGTTAACAGTGTGCACACCGTGTGGCACTTTGGCTAAGGTTATATGAATACTTATCATGAGTATAATTTGAGTTGAATGTCTCTATGAGATTGTGGTGTTTGTTTGTACCATCTAGCGCTCAAGGTGATAGTGAGGGGTTATCTAGATGGGGAATGCGAACTTTAAGGTGTGTCGTTATAGCCCTACATCGTCCAACCGGAGAGTAGTTCAGGATAGCATCATGAAGAGAAGATATTTATATGAGAGTGTCCACTAGTGAAAGTATGATCCTTAGGCCTTGTTTCTAAGAATTGAAACACCATTTACAATCAGTTGTGTTACATGTTTGCTTGCTACCACTATTATTTCAGATTGCAATTACCACTTATAATCATCCATATTACTTGTATTTCACTATCTCTTCGCCGAACTAGTGCACCTATACACCTGACAAGTGTATTGGCTATGTTGGGGTCATAAGAGACTTCTTGTATCTTGATTGCATGGTTACTTGAGAGGGATACCTTTGACCATTTCCTCCCTGAGTTCGATAAACCTTGGGTGATCCACTTAAGGGAAACTTCCTGCTGTTCTACAAACCTCTGCACTTGGAGGCCCAACACTGTTTACGAGAATAGAAGCGTGCGTAGACATCAAGCTATTTTATGGCGCCATTGCCGGGGAGGTAAGGTAAAAGGTACTCACATCCTCTGGCTACTAAGCTATTTGCTGGTGTGTGAGTGCTCGAAGTTATTTCCTTTAGATTCTGCAATTATATATTTTTGTTTCTTGTTTTTATTTTCACTAGTTAGGCTTAATGGAAAACAACAACAAAATTAGAGATCTTTTTAGAATTTTTCCTAACGTAGAACATAAATGGTTCGAAAAGAAAATTAAAAAACCCATGGAACTCTCTTTGCATGCTAATAGTAATGTTATTAGTATAAATTTTTTGACACCTTTGTTACTAATACTATGGAAACGTCTAAGCTTGGGGAAGCTGGTTTTGATGAGCATGATATTTTTAGTCCCCCAAGCATGGAGCAGAAAATTTACTTTGATGATATTATGCCTCCAATATATGATGATTACAATGATGAATATGATATTTTCAGTCCACCTACTATTGAGGAGAAAATTAATTATGATTATAATATTCCTCCTATATTTGATGATTATGGAAATGAGAATAATAATGATAGCTATTTTGTTGAATTTTCTCCCAATACAATTAATAAGAATGACTATGTTTATGTGGGGAGTATTAATTCTTTTATGCATGTGGCTCATGATAAGAATGTTTTATGTGATAGTTATATTGTTAATTTTATTCATTATGCTACTGAAAGTTATTATGAGAGAGGGAAACATGGTTTTATGTATCTCAACAATATTAAGTTCCCCCTCTTTATGTTAATTTTTTTGAAGTTGCACTGTTTTTGCTTTCTATGCTTGTTGCTTTGTGCTTTCATGACTTGTTTCTTTACAAGATTATTTTTCATAGGAAGTGGGTTAGACTTAAATTTGTTCCATATTTTCTTCTTGATGCTCTCTTTTACTCTAAATTCATATTTCTTATGTGAGCATCATTGAAATTATCATGCCTAGCTCAAAGGCGTTAAAGAAAAGTACTTATTGGGAGATAACCCAAATTTTTAGTCAATACATTTTTCTTTTGTTGAGTCTTGGAAGTTATTGCCTCAGTAATAACCACTCCTTATCATTTTTGTGTTGTTTTTGTGCCAAGAATAACCTCTAATAAGAGAGAAATAATGCTTGGGAAAGTTGTTGTCCCGAAACAGATTTTTGTCCTTCGCTATAAAAATTCGTGAAACATATATGTACGTCTGATTGAGCTATAATTGTTTGCTTCTGCCCCAGGTTGTTATCTAACTTTCGTTAGTTCAACACTTTTCGATTTGAGCAACATAAGGTCTTCAAAACAATTGGTTTTTACCTTCTGGTCTGTTTTGGCAGATTTCTGCCATTATTTGCATTTGCCTCTTAATCTCTTTGTCTTTGAGTTCTCTTTGATCACTTGTGCTTTTAGAAGGAATTGCTACAGCATCTTGTGTTTTAATGGAAGTTTTACTTGTGTTGAAACTAAACCCAAAGACTTATTATCTTGAGTACACTAATGTTGCTAATGAAGATTGTGTGAAGTTTTGTATTAAGGAAATTTTCAAGTGTAGGGGAAGAATAATGTGATAAGATGAAGTATGGACAAAAGCTCAAGCTTGGGGAAGCCACGCGTGTCACCCCAAGAAATATTCAAGAAGTACAAGCGTCAAAGCTTGGGGATGCCCAAGGCATCCCCTTCTTCATGACTTGTTGCTTTGTGTTAATTTTTTTGAAGTTGCACTGTTTTTGCTTTCTATGCTTGTTGCTTTGTGCTTTCATGACTTGTTTCTTTACAAGATTATTTTTCATAGGAAGTGGGTTAGACTTAAATTTGTTCCATATTTTCTACTTGATGCTCTCTTTTACTCTAAATTCATATTTCTTATGTGAGCATCATTGAAATTATCATGCCTAGCTCAAAGGCGTTAAAGAAAAGTACTTATTGGGAGATAACCCAAATTTTTAGTCAATACATTTTTCTTTTGTTGAGTCTTGGAAGTTATTGCCTCAGTAATAACCACTCCTTATCATTTTTGTGTTGTTTTTGTGCCAAGAATAACCTCTAATAAGAGAGAAATAATGCTTGGGAAAGTTGTTGTCCCGAAACAGATTTTTGTCCTTCGCTATAAAAATTCGTGAAACATATATGTACGTCTGATTGAGCTATAATTGTTTGCTTCTGCCCCAGGTTGTTATCTAACTTTCGTTAGTTCAACACTTTTCGATTTGAGCAACATAAGGTCTTCAAAACAATTGGTTTTTACCTTCTGGTCTGTTTTGGCAGATTTCTGCCATTATTTGCATTTGCCTCTTAATCTCTTTGTCTTTGAGTTCTCTTTGATCACTTGTGCTTTTAGAAGGAATTGCTATAGCATCTTGTGTTTTAATGGAAGTTTTACTTGTGTTGAAACTAAACCCAAAGACTTATTATCTTGAGTACACTAATGTTGCTAATGAAGATTGTGTGAAGTTTTGTATTAAGGAAATTTTCAAGTGTAGGGGAAGAATAATGTGATAAGATGAAGTATGGACAAAAGCTCAAGCTTGGGGAAGCCACGCGTGTCACCCCAAGAAATATTCAAGAAGTACAAGCGTCAAAGCTTGGGGATGCCCAAGGCATCCCCTTCTTCATGACTTGTTGCTTTGTGTTAATTTTTTTGAAGTTGCACTGTTTTTTCTTTCTATGCTTGTTGCTTTGTGCTTTCATGACTTGTTTCTTTACAAGATTATTTTTCATAGGAAGTGGGTTAGACTTAAATTTGTTCCATATTTTCTTCTTGATGCTCTCTTTTACTCTAAATTCATATTTCTTATGTGAGCATCATTGAAATTATCATGCCTAGCTCAAAGGCGTTAAAGAAAAGTACTTATTGGGAGATAACCCAAATTTTTAGTCAATACATTTTTCTTTTGTTGAGTCTTGGAAGTTATTGCCTCAGTAATAACCACTCCTTATCATTTTTGTGTTGTTTTTGTGCCAAGAATAACCTCTAATAAGAGAGAAATAATGCTTGGGAAAGTTGTTGTCCCGAAACAGATTTTTGTCCTTCGCTATAAAAATTCGTGAAACATATATGTACGTCTGATTGAGCTATAATTGTTTGCTTCTGCCCCAGGTTGTTATCTAACTTTCGTTAGTTCAACACTTTTCGATTTGAGCAACATAAGGTCTTCAAAACAATTGGTTTTTACCTTCTGGTCTGTTTTGGCAGATTTCTGCCATTATTTGCATTTGCCTCTTAATCTCTTTGTCTTTGAGTTCTCTTTGATCACTTGTGCTTTTAGAAGGAATTGCTACAGCATCTTGTGTTTTAATGGAAGTTTTACTTGTGTTGAAACTAAACCCAAAGACTTATTATCTTGAGTACACTAATGTTGCTAATGAAGATTGTGTGAAGTTTTGTATTAAGGAAATTTTCAAGTGTAGGGGAAGAATAATGTGATAAGATGAAGTATGGACAAAAGCTCAAGCTTGGGGAAGCCACGCGTGTCACCCCAAGAAATATTCAAGAAGTACAAGCGTCAAAGCTTGGGGATGCCCAAGGCATCCCCTTCTTCATGACTTGTTGCTTTGTGTTAATTTTTTTGAAGTTGCACTGTTTTTGCTTTCTATGCTTGTTGCTTTGTGCTTTCATGACTTGTTTCTTTACAAGATTATTTTTCATAGGAAGTGGGTTAGACTTAAATTTGTTCCATATTTTCTACTTGATGCTCTCTTTTACTCTAAATTCATATTTCTTATGTGAGCATCATTGAAATTATCATGCCTAGCTCAAAGGCGTTAAAGAAAAGTACTTATTGGGAGATAACCCAAATTTTTAGTCAATACATTTTTCTTTTGTTGAGTCTTGGAAGTTATTGCCTCAGTAATAACCACTCCTTATCATTTTTGTGTTGTTTTTGTGCCAAGAATAACCTCTAATAAGAGAGAAATAATGCTTGGGAAAGTTGTTGTCCCGAAACAGATTTTTGTCCTTCGCTATAAAAATTCGTGAAACATATATGTACGTCTGATTGAGCTATAATTGTTTGCTTCTGCCCCAGGTTGTTATCTAACTTTCGTTAGTTCAACACTTTTCGATTTGAGCAACATAAGGTCTTCAAAACAATTGGTTTTTACCTTCTGGTCTGTTTTGGCAGATTTCTGCCATTATTTGCATTTGCCTCTTAATCTCTTTGTCTTTGAGTTCTCTTTGATCACTTGTGCTTTTAGAAGGAATTGCTACAGCATCTTGTGTTTTAATGGAAGTTTTACTTGTGTTGAAACTAAACCCAAAGACTTATTATCTTGAGTACACTAATGTTGCTAATGAAGATTGTGTGAAGTTTTGTATTAAGGAAATTTTCAAGTGTAGGGGAAGAATAATGTGATAAGATGAAGTATGGACAAAAGCTCAAGCTTGGGGAAGCCACGCGTGTCACCCCAAGAAATATTCAAGAAGTACAAGCGTCAAAGCTTGGGGATGCCCAAGGCATCCCCTTCTTCATGACTTGTTGCTTTGTGTTAATTTTTTTGAAGTTGCACTGTTTTTTCTTTCTATGCTTGTTGCTTTGTGCTTTCATGACTTGTTTCTTTACAAGATTATTTTTCATAGGAAGTGGGTTAGACTTAAATTTGTTCCATATTTTCTTCTTGATGCTCTCTTTTACTCTAAATTCATATTTCTTATGTGAGCATCATTGAAATTATCATGCCTAGCTCAAAGGCGTTAAAGAAAAGTACTTATTGGGAGATAACCCAAATTTTTAGTCAATACATTTTTCTTTTGTTGAGTCTTGGAAGTTATTGCCTCAGTAATAACCACTCCTTATCATTTTTGTGTTGTTTTTGTGCCAAGAATAACCTCTAATAAGAGAGAAATAATGCTTGGGAAAGTTGTTGTCCCGAAACAGATTTTTGTCCTTCGCTATAAAAATTCGTGAAACATATATGTACGTCTGATTGAGCTATAATTGTTTGCTTCTGCCCCAGGTTGTTATCTAACTTTCGTTAGTTCAACACTTTTCGATTTGAGCAACATAAGGTCTTCAAAACAATTGGTTTTTACCTTCTGGTCTGTTTTGGCAGATTTCTGCCATTATTTGCATTTGCCTCTTAATCTCTTTGTCTTTGAGTTCTCTTTGATCACTTGTGCTTTTAGAAGGAATTGCTACAGCATCTTGTGTTTTAATGGAAGTTTTACTTGTGTTGAAACTAAACCCAAAGACTTATTATCTTGAGTACACTAATGTTGCTAATGAAGATTGTGTGAAGTTTTGTATTAAGGAAATTTTCAAGTGTAGGGGAAGAATAATGTGATAAGATGAAGTATGGACAAAAGCTCAAGCTTGGGGAAGCCACGCGTGTCACCCCAAGAAATATTCAAGAAGTACAAGCGTCAAAGCTTGGGGATGCCCAAGGCATCCCCTTCTTCATGACTTGTTGCTTTGTGTTAATTTTTTTGAAGTTGCACTGTTTTTGCTTTCTATGCTTGTTGCTTTGTGCTTTCATGACTTGTTTCTTTACAAGATTATTTTTCATAGGAAGTGGGTTAGACTTAAATTTGTTCCATATTTTCTTCTTGATGCTCTCTTTTACTCTAAATTCATATTTCTTATGTGAGCATCATTGAAATTATCATGCCTAGCTCAAAGGCGTTAAAGAAAAGTACTTATTGGGAGATAACCCAAATTTTTAGTCAATACATTTTTCTTTTGTTGAGTCTTGGAAGTTATTGCCTCAGTAATAACCACTCCTTATCATTTTTGTGTTGTTTTTGTGCCAAGAATAACCTCTAATAAGAGAGAAATAATGCTTGGGAAAGTTGTTGTCCCGAAACAGATTTTTGTCCTTCGCTATAAAAATTCGTGAAACATATATGTACGTCTGATTGAGCTATAATTGTTTGCTTCTGCCCCAGGTTGTTATCTAACTTTCGTTAGTTCAACACTTTTCGATTTGAGCAACATAAGGTCTTCAAAACAATTGGTTTTTACCTTCTGGTCTGTTTTGGCAGATTTCTGCCATTATTTGCATTTGCCTCTTAATCTCTTTGTCTTTGAGTTCTCTTTGATCACTTGTGCTTTTAGAAGGAATTGCTACAGCATCTTGTGTTTTAATGGAAGTTTTACTTGTGTTGAAACTAAACCCAAAGACTTATTATCTTGAGTACACTAATGTTGCTAATGAAGATTGTGTGAAGTTTTGTATTAAGGAAATTTTCAAGTGTAGGGGAAGAATAATGTGATAAGATGAAGTATGGACAAAAGCTCAAGCTTGGGGAAGCCACGCGTGTCACCCCAAGAAATATTCAAGAAGTACAAGCGTCAAAGCTTGGGGATGCCCAAGGCATCCCCTTCTTCATGACTTGTTGCTTTGTGTTAATTTTTTTGAAGTTGCACTGTTTTTGCTTTCTATGCTTGTTGCTTTGTGCTTTCATGACTTGTTTCTTTACAAGATTATTTTTCATAGGAAGTGGGTTAGACTTAAATTTGTTCCATATTTTCTTCTTGATGCTCTCTTTTACTCTAAATTCATATTTCTTATGTGAGCATCATTGAAATTATCATGCCTAGCTCAAAGGCGTTAAAGAAAAGTACTTATTGGGAGATAACCCAAATTTTTAGTCAATACATTTTTATTTTGTTGAGTCTTGGAAGTTATTGCCTTAGTAATAACCACTCCTTATCATTTTTGTGTTGTTTTTGTGCCAAGAATAACCTCTAATAAGAGAGAAATAATGCTTGGGAAAGTTGTTGTCCCGAAACAGATTTTTGTGCTTCGTTATAAAAATTCGTGAAACATATATGTACGTCTGATTGAGCTATAATTGTTTGCTTCTGTCCCAAGTTGTTATCTAACTTTCGTTAGTTCAACACTTTTCGATTTGAGCAACATAAGGTCTTCGAAACAATTGGTTTTACCTTCTGGTCTGTTTTGGCAGATTTCTGCCATTATTTGCATTTGCCTCTTATTCTCTTTGTCTTTGAGTTCTCTTTGATCACTTGTGCTTTTAGAAGGAATTGCTACAGCATCTTGTGTTTTAATTCAAGAAGTACAAGCGTCAAATCTTGGGGATGCCCAAGGCATCCCCTTCTTCATCAATAAAATCTCAGGTTTTCTTCCAAAACACTTCATTTTTATTGTTTCATGCATAATTGTGTTTTTCTTGGAGCGTCTTTGTTTTTGTTTTTAGTTTTCTTTTGTTTGGTTTGCTTAAATAAGTTGGTTGGACCCCAACACACCTCTTTTGGAGAGATACACACCTCGTTATTAATTGCCTAGAACACTCTAGTTTTCACTCTTATTGTTCTGTGAGTGTTCTCCTTTGCTAGCACTGCGTTTAGCTTTAGTTTTCGATTAGTGTTGGAAAAGAGTAGGAAGTTTCATACTTATAAGTGGTACAAAAGGAGTTTTGTTTTGAATGTGGCCTAGACTTTATCATGTCATGTTTGATATTGCTTTGACTTTATGCTTAGTGATTATTGATGTAGCATGACTTGTTACAAACAATTTAGATTGCTAAAGGTGCCTTGAAAGAATCATGCGTTGTTTTAGCATATAATAGAATAATATTGTGGTATTCTCCTTTGATATGGTGGTGTTCTCTTGATGAGCTCTTTGATCAATTTCCCCAAGCCCTCAATCTCGAAGGTGAGAGTAAGAATCAACTCCGAGTTGTGCTCAATACGGCTCATGATCATGTCGGGCTACGGATCCCAGCTCTTGCAATTCTTTCTCCACTCTCCTTCCTTGACTTGGCGCATGCTCACACCATGTTAAGACTATACCAAGTCAACATAGCCTCTATGATCATTTAGTTTTCGGCTTGTAATATCACTTTATGCTTTAATAAATAATGTTTTGTCGCTTTGCATGATTATGGCCATTATTGCTCTCTTGATTGGTCGCTCCCAGTCATTTGCTAGCCTCCACATGTACCAAGTATTAGTTTCACTCATGCATCCAACTCCAAATAAAACCAAGTTATTCCAAAGAGTCCACCATACCTACCTATTAGCATTATTGCTATTCCAAGTATATTCATGTTTTTATCTACCTTCCAAATTAAATTTGTTATGTGAAATTAGTGATTAAAGCTCTCATGAACTTGATGGCATACTTTACTTTCTTGCACTTAATAAACTTGAACCATTGTACCCATCTATGTTCCGTATATGCTTGCGTTTTGTAAGTTGTGAATTAGCAGAACCATGTTACCATCGGGAACTCTTTCAACATTGCACTTTATTTAGTTGATATCATGTTCTTTTACTTATGGATCTCGACAGTGTGAAATGAAAGGGGAGCTTGTAAGTCTCATGGATTTCGTATATGTGTTAGAGAAACTCCTGAGCGGCTAGTCTAAGCCATGCCTAATCATGGTGGAAACTTGCAGCATAACCATAATGTGCAATCTATGAAGCATCAAAAAAAAGGAAAACCCTATGCAAATAGCATACAAAAAGCTGAGATGCTCATTGTATCCTTGCCTTGTCATATTGATATGGGAAAGCTTCCGTATCATCGGGCAAGGGGTACCCCGTTGGCGGATCTCTATGATACACATGTACTTACTATGACAAGAACTTATCGGTAACTAAAGTTGAGTAGCATGAGGAGCGGCCCTCATACTCAAGGGACATGAGATTGCCAACTTATACTTTGTGAAGCATATACTCCATATTTTGTTCACTTTAACCTTAATCACTTAAATATGCTTATGATAGGGGCAATGAGAGCCGAAAGCTAACAAGTACCATAATTTTTGGAAGCTCTTTATGAGACTTGAAATCCTTGCTTCCCTTTATGAAGGGCCTTTCTTCCACTTTTATATTGAGTCTCCACCTTCTATCCTTAGGCACCAATTAAGAGAGCATAGTTGTCATTCATAGTTTAATGTGCATTGTCCAAAAACTTGTTGATTGATTCATAACTTTGATGTTGCTTGTTCTTAAACTATTTGTATCTAGTCACCCTTATGAACTTTGAAGGTGTCCTATGCATTTATGTTTTGCTACACCATGAGGGACAAGCTGAATGCCATTCCTATTATGCTTTCTATATATGAAACAAACAAACGTCTTTCAAAGCATTGTTATTCATGAATCTTTTGTTTGTATCTTTTCATGTTACAACATAGTTGCTATGTATTATTGTTCGAACTATATCTTTCATGCTATGTTAAAGTATTATGATCCTAGCTATCAGTAATTTACAAATACCTTGATCAAGATTATGATGGTGCATGTCACCTCAAAAATTATTCCTTTTATCACTTACCTACTCGAGGACGAGCAGGAGTTAAGCTTGCGAATGTTGATACGTCGTAAACGTATCTATAATTTTTGATGTTCCATGCTTGTTTTATATCAACTCTCTTATGGTTTGTCTACATTTTGAGATACTTTTATGCATTTTCTGGAACTAACCTATTAACAAGATGCCATAGTGCCAATTACCTGTTTTCTGCTATTTTTGGTTTCAGAAAAGCTGGAAAAGAAATATTCTCGGAATTGGACTGGACAAAAGCCAAAGTCGATATTTTACCAGAAGACTCATAGAGCCAGAAGACAAGACGGAGAGGGGCCACGAGGTGGTCACACCACCTGGTGGCGCGGGCCAGCCCAGGCCACACCAGGGGGTGGTGTGGGCCTCTCGAGCACCCACCGGCCTTGCCCCTTCGCCTATAAAAGTGTCCCGAGACGAAAACCCTATGTACCAGATCAAAAATCCACGAAAAGTTCCGCAGCGCCGCCGCCACCAAAGAGGAGATTCGGGGCACAGAAGTCTCTGTTCCGGCACCCTGCCGGGATGGGGAAGTGCCCCCGGATCCATCTCCATTGACTCCACCACCATCTCCATCGCCGTTGCTGATTCCAATGATGAGGAGGGAGTAGTTCTCTCTCGAGGCTAAGGGTTCTACCGGTAGCTATGTGTTCATCTCTCTCTCTATGTGTGATCTTACGGAGATCATGAGATGTAATCTATAGATCTATTCTTCTACTCAAGTGCTTTAATCAATCTCTGCTTATCCCCACGTGTGTGAAGTTGATACTGTGCACACCGTGTGGCACTTTGGCTAAGGTCATATGAATACTTATCATGAGTATAATTTGAGTTGGATGTTTCTATGAGATTGTGGTGTTTGCTGGAACCATCTTGCGCTCAAGGTGATAGTGAGGGGTTATCTAGATGGGGAATGCGAACTTTAAGGTGTGTTGTTATAGCTCTACATCGTCCAACCGGAGAGTAGTTCAGGATAGCATCATGAAGAGACGATATTTATATGAGAGTATCCACTAGTGTATTATCCCTACGCCTTGTTTCTAAGCATTGAAACACCATTTACAATCAGTTATGTTACATGTTTGCTTGCTACCACTATTATTTCAGATTGCAATTACCACTTATAATCATCCATATTACTTGTATTTCACTATATTTTTGCCGAACTAGTGCACATATACACCTGACAAGTGTATTGGGTGTGTTGGGGACACAAGAGACTTCTTGTATCTTGATTCCAGGGTTGCTTGAGAGGGATACCTTTGACCACTTCCTCCCTGAGTTCGATAAACCTTGGGTGATCCATAGAAGGGAAACTTGCTGCTGTTCTACAAACCTCTACACTTGGAGGCACAACACTGTCTACAAGAATAGAATCATGCGTAGACATCAAGAGCTCAAGGAGGAGCTAGGCCTCTTGAAGACCAAGACAATCAACCACCTGACGGAGATCGCGAATAGGTGGGTCGATGGAGAAGACTCGGTAAAAAACCGTGTCTACTCCGATGATGATGACGACCTCAGCCGCAGGCGCGATCACCGAGGGAAACGTCGAATGCGCGGTTAGGAGGACCACAAAGAGGTCGACATGGTCACGGCTGGACACACCGACAAACGTGACGACAACAACCGCAACAGCGGATACCACGACAATGGAAAAACCACGCAAGTGTGGCAACACCGCACTCACGATGAGGCACCTGGGACTTCTATCTAGGAAAAACTGCCCGGACCGTGCAACGTACACTTCTACATAGACAAGAACGACGGCAAGAGAAAGTCCAGTCACCTTCTAAAGGATTGTCGCGAGTTCCTCAAGCTCCACGAAGGCCTAGCTCAGATGAATCGTGGCACGATAAACCAATGCTATGGAGATGCCCCAGGGGATGTGGATCATGGAGCTCTTCCACCACCACCCGCTGTTGCGCCAGTCCAACACCATGGAGGCGAACCCTACCCGTGAGCGCTGGGAAACATGGGGATGATCCAAAAAGGACGCCCCTCAAACCGAGTGCAAAAATCAATCACTCGCCAAGTCAATCTGGCGATGAACTCTCCTCCCTCCACCACTGAGTACCTCAGCGGAAGTGAGTCCTGCATCACCTGGGACAAGCACGATCATCCGCGCCAAGTACCTCGTCCAGGCCACTGTCCCCTGGTGCTCGAGGCATAGATTGGAGGCTTCGAGATGAGTTGCGTATTCATGGACGGCAGAAGCGGCATTAAGGTCATGTTGACAAGTACCTTGCATGCAATGCGAATCCCTCTATCATGTATGCAAACTTCAGACACGACTTTCCACAGAATCGTCCCAGGGAAGGGCGTATACCCCTGGGCAAGATCAGCCTCGCAGCATCTTCAGAACATCGGCAAATTTGCGACGAGAACGTATCGAAGTCGAAGTTGTTGACTAGCCCTTGAAATACCACTACATCCTCGGATGTGTCCCGTTCGCGAGGTCCACGGCGGTACCGCACTACGCCTACCTTCAGATGAAGATGCCGGGCCCAAACAGCATTATCACAGTCAACGGAAGCTTCGAGAGGTCTGATAGCTATGACAGGGAATTCAACAGAATCTCCCAGTCTTTTGGCATGCAAGAAGAACTAGCGAGGTTGAAGGAGTCGACAGACAATAGTCTACCTCCTCCGAGCAACCAAGCTCACCCGACCAATCCTTCGACACGTCGGTGCACACCAAGCCAGTCTAGGTCCATCCAACAGACCCAACCAAGACGGCCCTCATCGCGAACAACTTGAGTCCTGCATAGGAACTCGTGCTCGTCGAATTCCTTCGTGAGTGCTAGGAAATCTTCGCCTGGTGTCTAGTGGACATGCCAGGAGTTCCTAGGAATTCGCCGAGCACTCACTCAACGTGAATCCTGAAGCAAGGCCAGTCAAACAAACAATACGGAGACTATTTGAACCAAGGGCAAAAGCGGTTGGTATGGAAGTCAACAGACTCCTCGACGCTAATTTCATACGCGAGATCAAGGAAAGCACTTGGGTAGCAAATCTCGTGCTCGTTCCAAAAAAGACATGGATATCCTGCGGATGTGTGTGGACTTCACCTCCTTAAACAAGCACTGCCCGAAGGACCACTTCCCGCTGCCATGGATCGATCAAATAATCAACTCCACTACGGGATACGAGCGCCTCTGATTCCTCGACGCCTACTAAGGCTATCACCAGATTCGAATGAAGGAGGAGGACCAAGAGAAAATAGCATTCATCGCGTCCTTCAATATCTTCTGCTAGACAACGATGCCCTTCGGGCAGAAAATGCTAGAGCCACCTACCAGCGATGTATGTAGGCCTGCCTCAAGAACTAGCTTGGTCGTAACATTCAAGTCTACATCGATGACATCATCATCAAAACAAAGGAGGAAACCTCGTTACTCGACAATCTCTTCGAGACATTCAATAACCTCGACCGCTATCGGATCAAGCTGAATCTAGACAAGTGTGCCTTCGGCGTACCATCTGGGAAATTGCTCGGGTACCTCATCTCTACGAGAGGGATCGAGGCTAATCCGAAGAAAATTAAAAGCCATATTGGATATGGAGCAGCCGAAGAACATAAAAGGCATCCAGCAGCTGGCTGGGAGAATCGTGGTGCTCAGTCGATTCATGAATCGGATGGGCGCAAAGGGCACTGTCCTTCTACCAACTTCTCCGCAAGGCTGAAAAATTCGAGTGGACAGACGAAACACAAGAAGCATTCAAATATCTCAAGCGTCTACTGTCCACCTCGCTAGTGTTGGTAACACCTCGCGAAAAGGAGCCATTGTTGCTATACATCTCCGCCACCAACCAGGTGGTTAGCACTGTGCTCTTAGTGGAGTGACCGAACAAAACAAGGTCCATGGGGTGCAGCGCCTAGTCTACTACCTCAATGAGGTGCTCACACCAACAAAATAGCGGTACCTGCATTTTCAGAAGCTAGCGTACAGCGTATTCATGACAGCCAGGCGACTGCACCACTACTTCTAGGAGCACCCAATTATTGTGGTGAACGACGCCCGCTAGGGCACATACTCAACAACCCCGACGCCACTAGACGAGTCGTGCTCTAGGGGATAGAACTGTCTCCACGAGACATCACATACGAGAAGCAAGACACGATCAAGTCGCAAGTTCTCCCGGATTTTCTCATACACTTGATGGAAAACCAGCTCCCTGACAAGCCAGACATGTCCTATCTATGGACAATGCACTTCGATGGGTCCAAGCGCAAGGAGGGAGCTGGCGTGGGCGTCATCCTGACGTCACCGCAAGGTGACAAGATGAGGTACGTTCTGTGAATGCAGTTCACCACCTCCAACAACGAAGTTGAATACGAAGCCTTTCTCCACAGGATGTGAATGGCAAAAGCTTGTGGTGCAAAGCGACTTGTCATCTATGGCGACTTGAAACTGGTGGTCAACCAAACATTGAACGAGTGCGATGCTCTGAATGACCACATGATCGCCTACCGCGACCTCTATGACGCACTCGAAGGGGACTTCGACGGCTGCGAGCTACGGTACGTCGGCCGCGAGAGCAACGAAGAAGCAGACGTACTTGCCAACATCGGCTCCACCTGAGCCCCGGTACCACCCAGAGTATTTCTAGAGTGCATATGCGAGCGCTCCATTAAGCCTAAGACTCTGGAGGATAAAACCAGCACGACAAAGGACTCGGGGGCTACGCCACTAAACGAGCCAACAGAACTCGATGACATGGAGGAAGATACATGACTCGAAGGCCCCATGGAGGTCATGATGATCGAGCCATCCTGGATGCAACCATACGTCACATACTTGCTCAGTAAAAGGTTGCTAGATGACCCGATAGATGCACGTCATATAGCGCGATGATCCAAGGCATTCTCCCTCATTAATGGCAAACTGTACAAGCGCATCATCACATGAGTCATTCAACGGTGCGTCTCCAACAGGGATGGAAGAGCCATCCTCCTCGACATACATGAAGGAACTTGCGGCCATCATGCTGACAGTTCTGCCCTTGTCGCCAAAGCTCTTCGAGTTGGATTCTATTGGCCAACAGCAATGCATAATGCTAAAGACATCGTCCAGCGATGCAATGCCTGCCAGTGATTCGGGGACAAGCCGCACGCACCTAGCTCCGAGCTTAGGCCAATACATGTGGCCTGGCCCTTCGCGCAATGGGGACTCGACATGGTCGACAAGCTCCAGAAATCTTCACCTGGAGGATATGTCTACCTCCTAGTCGCCGTCGATAAATTCACCAAGTGGATTGAGGCTATGTCGGTGACAAACCAATCAGGGGCTAGCATCGTTAAATTCTTCGAGTCCATTGTCTTCAGGTTTGGGGTGCCACATAGCATCATCACAGACAACGGAACAAACTTCACCTTGTACGAATTCCAGAGTTTCTGCAAAAAACTAGGACTCAACATCAGCTACGCCTCCGTAGCACACCCTCAGACCAACAGTCAAGTCAAAAAGGCCAATGGCCTCGTTTAAGGTGGGATCAAGAAAAGGCTCCTCCAGCCACTCGAAAGAGCTGCTGGGTGTTGGCCCGAGGAGCTGCAATCAGTATTATGGAGCCTGCGCACAACTCCAAACAGCGCTACAGGCTACACTCCGTTCTTCATGGTACATGGCGCCAAGGCGGTACTACCCGCAGAGGTGCGCTACAAAGCCCCACGATTAGTAGCATACAATGAGGCAGAATCAACCCTCGCACTCGAAGATTCCATAGATCTACTCGATGAAGCACGTGAAATTGCAGCGGAGAGATCCAAGATCTAGCAGCAGAACCTCTGCAATTACCACAGCAGAAGGCTACGCCCCAGATCCTCATCGAAGGAGACCTGGTCCTGTGACTGAAGCAGCAAGGGAACCTGTAACATCCCAGCATTAGAGCTTAGAAATAAGCTGAGCTCAGGTGTGAGCATTGCATTCATGCATAGAAAATCCGGATAATTTTCGCGCTTTTAAATAAAACTTGTCAAAGAGATTGAAGCTTCACTTAACTTGGTGGAGCTGAAGTAGATCATCAAGTTGATTGTGATAAGTTTCGATATGACCTTCGCTAAAACCTTACTTTGGGTAATATAATTTGATCTAAGGGTAGATCAAATGTAATAAAACTAAGTCACAACACACTACTTAATAAGGAGTACAAGATCTTCTAGAGATCATTACATGGTATTCCATATAACAACTCAAGGATGAATACTTAATCTTCTAAAGATTATATCAAGGATTATCTACAACAAACCCTGAATACCAAGTTAAGTATATAACTTAAGTAAACAAACCCCATAGCTAAATCTTGAAACACTTGTTTGCCATAGTTATTCGTACCATGGGTATCATGGTAGTTCTTAAACATTAACTCTTATCACAAATAGAGTTGAAAGGGAAGTCAAGCCAAGACCATCCAAGACATACTCTTAATATCATATTAAGAGATGACATTCCTATATAAACCAAGTCCTAATGTCAACTTGATCATCAATGTTGAGTGATCAATTCTTGACCTAGCATATGTTGACTCTTAGCTTTGACCTATTATATTGCTCTTCCAAATGCCAAAGTAAATTAATAAGAAGAAGGAACTAGATATGGTAAGAGTGAGCCATCATCAATGGAATGTGATCCTTAGTAGAGATCAAACCATCTGATGTTGGAGGGGTAATTCACTCGTGAGTTAACTAGAAGAAGTATCTACACCCAAGAAGTAACTGGTGCTTGAAGAGCTATGAGAAGGATAGTAATATTAGTACATCAAATAATAATCTTGTTAAGTCAAGTAGTTATAAACTTAGAGTAAGCTTGCTTAACAAGATAAGCCTATAGAGAGACCAGTACAAGCCTACTACTTAGTTGAATATAGATCTTGATTAGACAATTAGAAGCCTAAGCTTTGCTTGATCAAAGGTTGGTGGTCATTATTCTCAAGTCATTTGAGAATAGATGACCAGCTGATGAAGAAGAGTTGTGAGTATGCCAAATTAGGCAAAACCCTAGTAAGATGAATCATCTAGCCTTAACATGAGAAGTCAAGCTAGAGTTTGATGAAGTATGTAATATGAGTTGTATGGAGTGGTTGGAGGCATAGTAGTTTAACCAAGCTAATACAAGAACAAACTTGTATTATGGAGAGTAGTTCCCTACTTCTTCCAGGGGATTGTTCTCACATGTGAAATATAGAGAGAACTATAATCTTGCAAGCCTTGGAAGTAGTTGCAAGGTGGATTTAAAGGAGTTAATGGATGGAGTTAGAAGTAGCTAAATTGATGGATTCATCAATGGTAGTTAGGAATGGAAGTGATATACTAGAGTAACAATGGAGGATGAGTATTACTGAAGTGGCATGACCATGTCATCATATGATGATGGATATGGTGGAGTCAGATGATTGTCTTATTGAGAAAGATGAGGTCTTTGTGAATAAGATAAGAGAGATGTATAGAGTATATTTAGGAAATGAATTCCTCATCTAAAGATAACCTTAGTGAGGTGTTAAGGTAAGGATTCTTTACAAACCTCAACCAAGATCATATCAAGCCATGATAAGACCACGCTACCTCTTTGTTTAACATCCTAGAATAAAGAAGGTAATTAAATTAATTCCTAGGCAGCCAATGGATGGTATCTCTTAGTCAAATGAAATGTCTAAGAGATAAGTAGAATACTAGTTGAGAGTGTATTGATGGAAGCCTTGTCCATCTGATTGTCTTAAAACACTAATAAAGACCTAGTCTCATATACCATCAAGATTACTGTTATGGGTCTCCTTGTGGATTTACCTTTGGAGTGGCCCAATCTTCATGGATTTGAGGCAGATGTGAGGGAAAACACGATGAACATAACTCGAATGCAAGGTAAATATACAAACACACGCCAAATCACACCCAATTCGATTTGCTCCCGTTGGTTCGAACAACCAATCCAATAGAATTCTCGGCGAGAGACCTTGCGGTAGAATCACCAAAGGAGAGATCGGCAAGCGGACGGTAGAATCCAAATCAAGGAGAGAGTAGCAACCAAGTAGAATCCCAAAGGGGAGAGACCAAGCACTACTAGAATCCTTGATAGGGAGAGACCAAACACTTGAGGAGGGTCTTGACAACTTGGAGAAGGGCACCGACTCCAAGGCCTTGTACAACTCATAGATTTACTAATGAGAGGGGGTTCCCATATAGGGTTTGGCACATGCCTCAATTCATCATCATCTCTAGGGTTTCAAGGAGGGGGTGGCGGAATATATATAGGCCAGCCACGAGCTAGGGGTAAAACAGGCATAAGCAGGAAGTTTAGGGCGTTACATGGGCCGGCCCAGCTTAAGGCACGCAGGCCCACGATGCTCGGTCCGGAGACTCCGATGTGGGGGTCCGGAGACTCCGGTGTAGGCCGGAGACTCCGGTCTG
Source organism: Avena eriantha (assembly GCA_910589775.1). Taxonomy (NCBI): domain Eukaryota; kingdom Viridiplantae; phylum Streptophyta; class Magnoliopsida; order Poales; family Poaceae; genus Avena; species Avena eriantha. The sequence goes on along the minus strand of OU342742.1, from coordinate 173,486,645 downwards.
TCTCTGGAGGGGGTCACAGACTATCCCAGGCGCAGGTTCGGGGCTCGGTCCAGAGACCAGGACGGAGACTCCGGTGTGGTAGACCGGAGACTCCGGTCTGCTGGTCCGAAGACTCCGGTCCTGCTTCAGCAGCTTCTTGCATCTTCTCTTCCAGGCCTCTTGCTTGGTGTCTTGGCTCTAGAGCCATCCTTGCTGCATCTCCTTGGCATCATGTTCATGGACCTAGTCACATCATAGGCATTTGTCTCAAGTAGGATTCCATTCGCACAATAACCAACGAGAGGCAAAGCATGGAAGGAGTTCACCTTTGGAGTGATGATTAGCGTGGCATGATGTGGACCAAAGGTGGTTTCCATATGTTGGGCTACATCATCTCCTCCCGCTTGAAAATGAGTCGACCTCGACGATGTTCGCTCATCATGTAAGGAAGGAGGTGTGTCCTTGGCCTTATCTTGTACACGGTCGGATCGCCGGTGTCGAAGCCATTCTCAAACTTGTTGAAGAGCTTGTGGTACATCTTGCCATCATGTTGTGGTTGGAGATCTTGTAGCCTTATCCTTGTAGTTGGTGGTGTATCTTGGGTACCTTGCAAAACCGACAACAAAGAGAGAGAATTGTTTGAATGATTGTTAGTATGGGTCACACTCAAGTCTCTCTTCTCACATTTTGTGGCTTGCATCGTGGCACTCATGATTTTTCCACTCATTTTTGGCTTGTGGCACTCACTCTATTGATGGTGGTTCACTCTCTCACCACTCGTCTCACAAGGGTCTTTAGCTTGCTTTATCTTGTTGATGGGTGTCATGTTGAATGCGATGACTTGGCTTGGCGTCATGGGTTGGAGCACCAATCTCTTGTCATTCCACTTGAAGGAGTATTGGTTGGTGGAACCATGATGCATTGCTCCTTTATCGTATTGCCATGGCCTTCCAAGTAGCATGTGGCACACGAACATTGGCACGGCATCACACTCGACGGTGTCTTCATATGGGCCAATCTTGAAGGAGACTTGGACCTTGGATGTTATCTTGAGGGCTCCATTGTCATCCAACCATTGGACAAGGTAGGGGTGAGGGTGCTCTATGCATTGCATCTTGAATTTCTCACAAACCTCCGTACTTGTGAGGTTTTGGCAACTACCTCCATCAATGATCACTTTTATTGACTTGCCATCAATTCCAGCACGAGTTTGGAAGATATTGAAGCGTTGGTCCTCTCTTGGGTGGAGTTTGTTGGCGTGATTTGAGCTATGACAAGTGCGGGGCCCGGATCATGCTCGCATACAAGTGTGTCATCCTCTTCCATTGCGGCTATCCTTGCAATAGCTCGTTGAGTGAGAACTTCACATTCCTCTTCACTTACGGAGCAGGTTGCGCCATTCTCATTCGTAAGCATCACTCGTGAGTTTGTGCACTCATATGACTTGTGACCTTTCACTCCACACTTGAAGCAAGTGACTTGACTATCCGATGTCGTGTTGGAGGAGGGTGCTATCATGGACTTTGCTTGCTTGGATGAGCTCGTTGCTTGGTTATTTGGCTTTGCGGGAGCATTTGCATTGATGGACGCAAAGTATGGCTTGGGCCTCTTGTATGCATTCTCCTTTTGCAAGTGCCGCTCAGCTTTGGTAGCTTGATGGAGGAGCTCGATGAGGTTCTTGTACGGTTGAAAGTCAACAATCTTCCTTATTGGGCGGCTCAAACCGTTGAGGAACCTTTCTATTGTTTGCTCTTCGAGTTCTCTCACATCAGCTCGCATCATTGTTTTCTCCATTTCCTTGTAGAACTCTTCAATTGACTTGGTGCCTTGTTTCAAGTTTTGTAGCTTGTCAAAGAGATCTTGGCGATAATGCTCGGGGACGAAGCGTGTGTACATCACTTCCTTCATCTCGGTCCAAGTTTCAATTGGAGGTTCCTCATTCTTCTCGCGGTTCATTTGGAAGTCTTCCCACCAAACATTTGCATAGTCCTCAAACTCAAGGGATGCCATTGCAACTTTCTTCTCTTCGGAGAAGTTGTGGACTCGGAAGATCTTGTCAACTTTGAGCTCCCAATCAATGTATGCATCGGCATCTTCTTCTCCCTTGAACTTGGGCATAATGAACTTGAGCTTCCCAAACTTGCCCTCTTCATGTTCTCGGTGGTAGTTGCGGCGATCTTGCCTTATGCTTGCTTCACTTGGTGCACGTGGTGGTGGAGGAGGAGCTTGATTTTCTCGAGGACGCGGTTGAGGAGGAGCTTTATGCGCAAAGTCTCTTCTACATCTTTGCTCGGGATCATTTGCATTCATTGGTTGTTGATGACGATGGTGTGGTTGAGTGTAGCGGTTGTTGTGTCCCGCGTGGTGTGCATCCTCGTCAGCATCAGTCGTATCCCATTGTGGTGCTCGATGAACTTGTTGTTGATGGCGATGGTCATGGTTCGGGTGTTGGCGCCTAGCAACGCGGTTGTGTTCACCATGGCGTTCTTGCTCTTGGGGTGGTGGTGGCGCTTGTACCATAGCTTGTTGTGGAGGGCGACCATGTTCTTCTTGGTATTGTGGATGCGCTTGGTGATCATGGTGTCGATGACGTCTTGCGTGGTGCGGTTGTTGATGTTGTGGCTCAACCACTTGTTCATGGCGATCACGAGCTTGAAGTTCCCCATTGTGGTGGTGGGGTTCTCCATGATGAGAATGGGAGTGCGAGGAGTCGCCATGATGACTTGAGGAGCGCGCGCGAGACGAACTTGACGAGCTTGAATGCTGTCCATGACGGTTGCCGAGGATGGCAATAACTTGGTGAAGAGCTTGGAATTGAGCATTGTGCTCCACTTGGCATTGCCTGTCACGGTAGTTGAATTCTCGAAAAGTTTCATCAAGCCGGTTCTCAAGCCTCTCAAATTGGGCATTGAATTCTTGGCGTTGCACCCATAAGTTATGGTGCGTGGCAAAACCATCTTGGTTGTTGAAGTTGCCATCTCCACTTTCTCCGCTTTCCCTGGACATGTTATTTGACCACAAGTGAAACGAGGGTGGTATTGGTGGTATGGTATGTGCTCCTTGCCTCACCAAGTCAAAAATTGGAAAGGTTGTTCTTGCCGAGAGCAAAGCGAATACACAAGACACACACACACAAAGGCCTATGGTGGATGGGTAGGAAGGTGGATAGCAAATGGAACAACCAAACGAAAAGGTTATTGTCAAAAGTGGGTAAAATCCAACCAAAATCAAAGTCAAAGGAAAAGGTCAAAAGGGGACGAGAACCTACGACTATACACACACGGTGGAGATTAATGTGGCTAACACGACTATGAAAATGAGCAATGAACAAAATTGGTCCTAACAAAGACTAATGCTCGGTGTCATGCCAAAACTAGGAGAGACCGTAGCCCGTTTGCCAAAATATGGAGAAGCAACGGATTTGTACGCTTGCCTTGCTCTTGCTCGCACTCTTTCTTAGAAGCTTTGGACTCTCTTTTGTATTGGTATCTTTCTCTTTTTCTTTTGCTTATAAGCTTTTTTTGTTGTATCTCTTTCTTTGCTATGCTATGGAGTCAAGTTTTTTTTCTATTGCCTCTACACTATGAATTATGCAAGAGAAAGCACACAATGCTTCGGAAAACACAAGATGAGCTACTCTCGATAGGTTAGGTAACACACAAAGGAAGAAGGGGTTAACAAGGGTGGTGCAAGTTATACCTTGTGGTGATGTTGCACTTGCAACCGTTGGTGGAGGGATGGTTCGAGTTCCGTGGTGTCGATGTCGAGTGCGAGGCGTTGCGGAAGCTTTTGTTAGTTGACAGACATGCACACGAAACACAAACGTCAAAAGGAAATCAGTCGAAAAAGGAAAAGGGGTCAAAAAATTTGTCAGGGTCGGAGACTTCGGTGTTGCTGGTCCGGACACTCCAGTGTAGGCCGGAGACTCCGGTCTTTTTGTCCGGAAACTCCGGTGTCGGTCGGAGACTCCGGTCGACGGTCTGGAGACTCCGGTCTGGAGTCTGCACGATGAACAACTCGTGTTCTTTAGCGGAAATTCAGCCCTTGAATCCTCGAATCCATAAAATTTCGACCAAATTGGGCTGGGAAACGCAGGGCACAAGTAGACCAACTCCAAAGACAAGTTTCTATTGGACTAAACCCACAATCAACTCACCAAAACGAGAGATCGATCCAAAAGCAATTTGGGGCTATATTTTTGGTATTTTTCAGTTTATGGTGGAAATCGAAGGGCGAAGTCAAATCCGTGGCAACCAAAAGCTGCTGATACCAGTTGTTATGGGTCTCCTTGTGGATTTACCCTTGGAGTGGCCCGATCTTCACGGATTTGAGGAGGAGGTGAGGGAAAACACGATGAACACGATGAACATAACTCAAATGCAAGGTAAAGATACAAACACACGCCAAATCACACCCAATTCGATTGGCTCCCGTTGGTTCGAACAACCAATCCAATAGAATCCTCGGCGAGAGACCTTGTGGTAGAATCACCAAAGGAGAGATCGGCAAGCGGACGGTAGAATCCAAATCAAGGAGAGAGTAGCAACCAAGTAGAATCCCAAAGGGGAGAGACCAAGCACTACTAGAATCCTTGATAGGGAGAGACCAAACACTTGAGGAGGGTCTTGACAACTTGGAGAAGGGCACCAACTCCAAGGCCTTGTACAACTCATAGATTTACTAATGAGAGGGGGTTCCCATCTAGGGTTTGGCACATGCCTCAATTCATCATCATCTCTAGGGTTTCAAGGAGATGGTGGGGGCATATATATAGGCCAGCCACGAGCTAGGAGTAAAACATGCATAAGCAGGAAGTTTAGGGCGTTACATGGGCCAAGCCCAGCTTAAGGCACGCAGGCCCACGATGCTCGGTCCGGAGACTCCGGTGTGTGGGTCCAGAGACTCCGGTCTGTCTCCGGTGTCGCCTCCGGAGGGGGTCGCAGACTGTCCTAGGCGCAGGTTCAGGGCTCGGTCCAGAGACCAGGCCAGAGTCTCGGGCGTGGTAAACCGAAGACTCCGGTTTGCTGGTCTAGAGACTCCGGTCCTGCTTCAGCAGCTTCTTGCGTCTTCTCTTCTAGGCCTCTTGCTTGGGTGTCTTGGCTCCAGAGCCATCCTTGCTGCATCTCCTTGGCATCATGTTCATGGACCTAGTCACATCATAGGCATTTGTCTCAAGTAGGATTACATTCGCACAATAACCAACGAGAGGCAAAGCATGGAAGGAGTTCACCTTTCGAGTGATGATTAGCGTGGCATGATGTGGACCAAAGGTGGTTTCCATATGTTGGGCTACATCAATTACTTTAGTAAAGCAATATCAATAGCTCACTATAAGTTGAGTTATTATCCATAGCCATAATAGAATGTGAGTCTATTAAATATTCTCCAAGACGCATGTTAAACCACTTGTAAATGAACATCTTCATTTTTCGATTAATGATTATTACCCATGCATAGTGGCTTAATCAAAAGTGTGTTATGGTAATTCTAAACTCTACAAATCAAGTAGAATTGGATTTGGTGAAATCACCAAATAGGGAGAACCATGGAGTTCAAATCACCATGTTACAAACCCCAGGGTTTAATACCTTATAATGTATATATAATTCTTTTATAAGGTTAAGTATTAATAAGATTCTATACACATAAATATCCATCTTAAACCATTACAAGTTCATTCATTAAGTGGAAGTAAAGATCATTTTATAAGGTCTTTATATAAGAAATAATCTCTAAAACCCTAATTCCTAATAATAGTTTCTAATGAAAATAATCATTTATATAATCATGAATAGTAAAAGAAAAATACTAAAAATGAATGTCAAACCAACTAGTTAAATTAACCAAGTAGAACCATTGTTGAATCACTAAATTTGAGTATTTAAATCATTGAGGAAATTTTAATTGAAAAGGAAAACAGAAAATAAAAATAGAAAACGAATGAGAAGATTAAAAAAATAGAACCAGGCCACAACCCAGTCCTATTCCACGCCCGCGAGCAGCAGGCACCACAACCCGCACATTTAGCCAAAGGCCATTAACAGCAGCCCAACTTCCCTCTCTCTCACTGACAGGTGGGCCACGGCCGTGGACCGCGGGTTGAGTCTGGAAAGCATCCGAGGGTTTTCCGCAAAATGTTTGTCGTCGTCTTCCTCCTCCAGCTCGAAGTAGCGGTGGCGGAGCCGATGCCGTCCGCCATCGCCATGCCAGGATTTGTGCCATCACCGACGTCACTGCGAAGGATAAGACCACCACTGCGATGCCTCGGCCGTCCTCATCCCCATTTCTTCCTCTCTCTCTTGCTCTGTGACGCTCGCGCAAAGAGGAGCCGAAACCCTAGCTCATCGGAGATTGTCGTCCTCGCTGTCTCCGGTCGTCTTGAGTCCCACAGAAACCACCACTGAGTTCAGCTTTGTATTCTTGTTCATCTCCAACCCGTCACACAAGCAGACACGTCTCAAATCGCGAGGAATCGAGATCGACATCTTGCCTGTCGCCATGGCCCTGACCATCGATTCGTCGCATCTAAAGCTCGCCTGGCGCCACCAACCCCTCCAACGCGTTTGTGGTGAGCTACTGAGCACGCGAGTGCTTCCCTATCTCTTTATCTTGCTTTAAATCAAGCTCGCGACATGCTCTGTTGTGCATCGATGTCCTCCGCCGCATAAGCTCATCGTCGGCAGTCCTCCGGTGACCATTAGGTGGCGGTGTTGCCTTTAAGCGACTCAGCTCGATCTTCCGCGTCCAAAACCAACCGTAATACCACATCTTGAAGTCCCCAACGTTGAGAGGTAGCCTCGCTAGCGTTCAGCCGCCGTGTTTTGGCGTGCTGACGTCATGGTCAAGTCAAGTGACATCACTCCATACCTAGTCAGCTAGGTTGACTCAGTCAGTGCCTCGGTAGCATCTCATGTGGTCCTGACCCCACTGGTCAGTGACCGTGGCTAGGTCAGTCCGAGTGTAAAAAAGATTTTCTGTTAAATTAATTAGATAAAATAATGTAAATTCAAATATAAGTATTTTCCAGGATTTCAAGAAAATGGTTAAATCTTATAAATTCATTATCTTTTGTTTTACAATTCAGAAAAATATATATTATATATCAAAATCTTCAGGAAAATAAATTATATATTCTAAACCTATTTTCACTTTTTATTTTGCAACTTAAATAAAATAATAATTATTATTAGTAAATACCTTATTAAGGATAAATCTTAAATAAACATATTCTATTATTTAAAATTTCCAAAAATAGGTATAATCTACCAATAGTCCTAGAAAAATAATATATAAATTTATAAACTCGTTTTATACATTTTTTTATCACCTAGCTAATATTTATTATTTAGTAAGAGTTTATAAAGAGATAAAACTTATAAAAATCATATCTTATTAATCATAAATCATAAAAATACTTATAATATACCAAATTATCACAAAAATAAAATCTACACATTAAAAATACAACTCTTCACATTTAAAGTAAAATAAGTGAAAATATTTATTATGTCTTGATTAAAACATTTTTTATATATTAATAGATTAAAAAATACATAAATCTTTACTTTGCCTTTGGCATTATTTGTCTAAAGTCTAAAAGTGTAAAAACAAGTTCAATTGATGTTTAAGTGAAGTTAAAGTAGGTCTGACTATTTTAAGATGTATTTACTAAAACTATCATCCAAACTTAAGTGTATCTTAATTTTCATAAAAAGATTTTTACCAATTATAAAATAAACTAAAATAGTATATTGTTTATCACAAGAATCCTATGCACTTATAAAATCACCAAACTCTTATTTACTAATTCTCTCACAAGTTTGCAAAAAGCACTTAAAGATTTTAACCAAGTTCTAAAGTAATTGAAGTAATACCTATTCTTTACTTATGAAGTATAACCATTGATTTTAAAGATAGAATGGTGAATGCATCCACTTATAACTTTAATAAAACACCACCTCATTCAAGTAATAATACTCGAATTCTAACTTTGCGAAATGTTACGAAGTAAACCATATATAAGGTGGTATCTCATTCAAAACATGTTAATCTCCACCACTTGTGCTGTAATTGTTTACTGTGGTAATATTTTTTCCCTTTGATCATCTTAGTTAATAAGAATTCTTAAAAGTGTAAGTTCATGATTGAAATGCGTTTACTTAAGAGCTAACCTTTTCATTAAAAGTAATGCTTGAACACTTCTTTAGAAGCTCTAAATGATTAATAATCTGGCTTAAGAAATCTTTTAGTTAATGATGTCTACGCACTTCTATTTTTTAGACAGTTGTTGGGCCTCCAAGTGTAGAGGTTTGTAGAACAGCAGCAAGTTGTCCCTTAAGTGGATCACTGTCGTGGTGGTGTCACGGCAGATGCCATGTATAGCCAGAAGGAGGGGACTAATATGCGCTTGGGGAATCCAGGAAGGGATAGAGAAGTGATTATCCACACCAAAACTCGTATTGATTTTCTTCCAAGGTTATAGGTGCTCCTAGAGCTGTATCAGCGAGAGGAGGAAGAAGAAGCTCTCTAACTCTCACCCACAGACCTCACCTCCAACTCTAGACCTTAACAGAACTGTCCCGAGCATCCCAAAAAATATCTCCCCTCCTACTGAAGCCTTAGCCCCCTTTTATAGGGGAGGCTCAGTTTCTACCTAGGGCATACGTGGAGGCATATTCCTAAGAATATGCCCCCTCCCAAAGTGGTAAACCGACCGGGGTGCTTTTTTCCCCCTCGTCAGCTATGCTTTAGCTACGTGAGCCACGCCCCGCCCCTCGTCAGCTATGCTTTAGCTACGTGGTCTAGTCCTTGCTCGCTTCACTCAGGCAGTGCGTACCGGGGCTCCTTTTGACCAGCAAGATTCCTTCCTTCTCCTAGAAGGTTACCACGACCCGGACGATGGTTCATCCGGCCACACCCTTTTCCTACATAAAGGTTAGACATACGCTTTCGACTCACCGCTTAAGTCGGATTAGGGCTAGTTAGGCGAACGCCCCCAGGTCCGGATTACCCCGTGACTTGGCCTGCCTTGAGGTGACCCGGCCAGTACTTGCTTTGATCTTGCCGGACCTCGGCTAACTCGGCCTTTCGTACCACGGCGTGACCCTACCCGGGGGTATCCCCCCAACATTAGTCCCCGAAGCTGGTGCGGTCTTAGCTGCCTTGGACGCTAAGGCCACACCAGGTTCCATCTCGTGCTCTTGTTGTTGTTTGCCGAGTTACCTCTGTACCTCGGACGGCTTGGATTTACGTTCCCTTCGCACGTTGCCAGTTTTCACTTGCTGGCCGTGTTACCACAGCTCTATCTGGATCTTACTTCCTTCTTTCGTACGCTAGCCCATGTGAACGGTAATCATTGTGTTGTCTTATTTTAAGGGACGGTATAGTAATCACCGCAGTAACCGTCAGTCATCACTGTGCGCGGGTCATGTCACGCCTACCCCCTCGTTTACCGCATCAGTGCATCACGTCCCAGGATTCTTTCCGCCCTGAGGCCTTCCGTGTGGCTCCTTACTGATTGGTCCGGACGGGTAATACACGGCTACAGCGTGTGGCCGGTCCACAGGGTGCGATCCCACTTGCCGCTTACGTGGGGGTTAAATAGAGGAGGGGTGCGTTCCTTAGGATATTTCCCCTCTGCACGCCTCTGTCTGCTGCTACTCTCCTTCGTCTTCCTCGCGACTGCGCCGCCGCCAGTATCGCCAAAAAATAGCGTCGCCGCCGCACTTCTCCGTTTCACCTCTACGTCTCCATCACTGCGACGTCAATATCCCGCTACGGGTCCTCGCCAATCCAAGCCGCTGTCCCCCGCCGCCTCCAGCGCCAGCGAGGGCTTCGAGGAGCAGATGACTGAAGAAGAGCTCACCATTGCTGAGCAAGAGATGGAGGAGGACGCAGCCGTTGGGGACCGCGGCGCATGGGCCGGCTCCTGGGTCTGCCAGGACGATCTGGATTGGCTCTACCGGACCAGACGCCTCCCTGCCGGCGTCGCCGCTCGCCTCGCCTCCGCCGAGCTTGCTCCTTCGCCCAACCCCGGGGAGTTCGTTGTGTTCCTGTCTCATTTTCAGCGGTGCTTCGGACTTCCGGTGAGTGATTTCTTCCACGATTGGCTCAGCACCTACCATCTCTAGCCGCACCATCTTCCGGCCAATGCCATTCCTTCCCTCTCTACTTTCGCCTCTACGATTGAGGGCTACGCCGGATTATGGCCCACAAAGGAGCTGTGGATCGGGTTTTTCGCCCTTCGCCGCAACGTTATCCCCGACATTCACGCTGACCCGGAGGACAAGCAGCTCACGCAGTTCGGAGCAGCCTCCATCTCACCCCGGAGGTTTTCTGTTTTCCCTCGGGTCACAGGGCTAGAATCCTGCAAAGGTTGGGCCCGGACGTTCTTTTATGTCCGGAACACAGGCACCGAAGATTTGATCCGGTTGCTTCCCTATACCCCGGGTCCGTCGAACCCGGATCTGTGGGACGCCGTTCCGAAGAAACCTACGGCCCTGGCCAACCAAGTGAGCAAGAGGTTCGCGGAGCTGAAGGAGCTCGGGTTGCGCAACGAGGATGCGATGATCACTTTCGTGCGCAACCGAATCTCCCCTCTCCAGAAGCGCAGCCACAAGGTGTGCCATATGAGCTACGGCCGCGATCCCAACCAGACTTCATCTTTCGAGCTAAACAATACGGAGATCTTCCGCCGGGTTAAGGCTCTTTTCACCACTCAGAAGGATTTCTCCTCTGATTGGACTTGGGGGATTGAGCACTTCTGCCGTGACCGACTTCCTCCCATGGTGAGTTTAATGTAGCAAACTTACCCCAGACCAGTTACTTGTGTATTATTGTTGCATTTCTGATTCGTCTGTTTATTCTTTTCCTCAGCTATTCCTTCAGCAAACGCTCGAGGACGGCACTGATTCGACCCTTAAGTGGGCACCGGACCGGGAGACTTCAGACGTGGAGGAGCCGGACCAAGAGATGTTTCTCCCCATGACTGACGCCACAAAACGACCCACGGGTAACTTCTCTTCTGCCAGAGATTGGCCCGATGATGAAGATTACTCGGATATCGAGATAATTGAACCGTTTGAGGTTGTCCCCCTTTCTTTTGCTTTTCCGCCATCAGCTCACGCTGGTGGCCATATCCACGAGGATCCTCCTCTCGCCACAGGCGAGCCAGTTCCGGTGGCACCGAAGAAAAAGCGCGCGGCCTCCGCAAGCTCTTCCTCCGGACCTTTCGAGCCTGCTAAAAGGCGAAAGAAGGCCCCAGCACGAAGGGCTCGGAAACCCAGAGCAGCCAAAACCTCGGATGCGTAAGTCCTTCTCTTCTGTAACTCGTTCTTCCTTACTTCGTCGCAACTTTCCTTCTGACGTTTCCTGATCTCACAGGGCTCCGGTGGAGGTCCCTCATAGTGGGTCCAGTATCTCATCGCCTCTCCGGGCCAGCCCCTCGCCTCGTCGTGACGACGAGTTACGTCCGCTGAGCCCCATTCCGGAAAGCTCTGTGGCCGCTCCGAATCATCCTGGGGTGGGGGAAAGTGGCCCAACCAGAACAACGGCAGCCACTACCTCGGCGACGCCACAACCAGCAACTTCCGAAGCTACTTCGACTCCAGCATCTGTTCCAGTACTAGCAGCCAAAACAGCACCAACTCCAGCCTCGTCAGCAACACCAACCCCAGCAGCAAAAACGTCAGCGTCGGCACCAAGTCCAGCAACGAAAGTAGCAGCGCCCAGTTCCTCTGCCTCTTCCGAGTCCTCCCAACCTCGGCAGGGGAAAACCGCTGCTACGGCTTCTTCTTCCCGGCAAGCCAAAGGTAAGAAAATTCCAGATGTTACCAATCCCAGCCCTGCCGAGCCTGGGCAACGTACCCTTGAATCCGTGCTCCCCAAGAAGACGCCAGCGGCAAAGGACGCGTCTGCCGAGCCAACTGAGTCTCAGCAGTTGGTTCTGCATACCAGCCCCACCCTTGCCTTGGTGGAGAGGAAGGAAGCACATGCTAAGGGTTTGGTGACGCCACATATGCCCTCAGGCGAACGGTACCCCCCCAAGCCTTATGGAGTTCGTCATGAACTGGAACAAGGCCGAGGTAATCCACGAATCGGATCAAGTGAATACCACCGCCAAGGCCATTAACCTCGCTGGGCGGATGATGGAGGTAAGCCGTTTCTCCTTCGTAAATTGTAGATAATAACCATTAGTCCCCGAGCCTCCGGGGGAGTAGCTTGTTATTCGGCCGGATGCTCTTTTATAGAACCTACGTAGCTCCATAATAACTTCGAACATGCACATACCTAGAGCCGGGTTAAGTTCCACTTGGCCTGGATTTTAGTACAATTCGAATATGCACACACCTAGAGCCGGGTTAAGTTCCACTTGGCCCGGATTTTAGTACACTTCGAACATGCACACACCTAGAGCCGGGTTAAGTTCCACTTGGCCCGGGTTTTAGTACACTTCGAACATGCACATACCTAGAGCCGGGTTAAGTTCCACTTGGCCCGGATTTTAGTACACTTCGAATATGCACACACCTAGAGCCGGGTTAGGTTCCACTTGGCCCGAGTTTTAGTACACTTCGAACATGCACATACCTAGAGCCGGGTTAAGTTCCACTTGGCCTGGATTTTAGTACACTTCGAATATGCACACACCTAGAGCCGGGTTAAGTTCCACTTGGCCCGGGTTTTAGTACACTTCGAATATGCACTAGGCTGACTTAAGTTTCTGTATCTTTTTTAGGTGACCACCAACCGCCGAAGTGCCGAATTCCAGCGCTTGTTGGATACGCATAAAAATCTTCGCACGAAACAGGCTGCACTCATCGCTGAGTATGAGAAGAGGGGTAAATTTCTTTCCCATTCCTTTCCTCATTTTTCTTCCACTTCACTTGCCGAACTAATCTGATTGTTCGGTTTCCGTAGCTGGGGTGGAAGCTGAAAACAAAATAATGCGAAAGAACTTGGAGCAGATCAAGGGTACGTCCTTCTTATCTGTTCTTACTGTGCTTCTCATCATTTTACCTCCTTGGCTCGGCAAACATTCATACCTCGGCTCTGCCGGGCCAACACACGGTTTCAGCATTGCTTGAAGAAAGTGTGCATGTGCCTGACATGATGCTGCATTTTCTCGAACAAGCAGGACAGCATCAAGCCGAGCTGAAGAAAAAGGATGATGAGCTCGTCCTCCTCCGGACCAAAGATGATGACATAGCCAAGCTCAAAGCTGAAATGGCTAAAATGAAGGCGCAGCACCAAACCGAGCTGAAAAGGGTTGGCCAGGACTTCACCGAGGAACGCGAGCGCCTCCAACTCCATAGTGCTAAGGATCGCGAACTCCTCCAGGAAGCCGAGGTCAAACTTGGGTCGGCAAATGCTGAGCTCGAGCAGCTTCGGAAAAGGCGTGATGCTTGCATCAAGGAGCTGACCCGAATTCACAGTCACATCTCTCGTAACTTCTTTTCCTTTATCCACCTTACTTCTCCGGGTTACGTCTCATGTCTTATTTTCTCAACTTTTTCCTTTGCCTTGTTTCCCAGGCCACTTTCCAGAAGGTACTGCCATTGCACGTGCTGCTGTTGCTAATTTCCGCCGAGAGAGAGGTACTCCGGTCGCTGCTGAGGGTGAGCCCATTCCCTTTGACACGGAGGACATGTTGGTCAGCCTGTCATCTCGCGTGGAAATTATCAAGAACTACGGCCGGGACCTCCTCGATGTTTCAGTCCGGATCTTCCATGCCTTCTGGCCCGCCGATGACGCTCCGGAGAGAGTCACGCTCCTCACTGAAAAGCTTTCAGAAATTGAGACCCATCTCGACCTTTGGCGAGAATCCGCTGGCCGCGCTGCTGCCAATACCGTCCTTCATCACGTTTTGACGTGGTACGAAAAGATAGATCTCAGCCTCCTCACACGGCTGTGCACCGGGTCCAAATGGACAGATGACCCGGAGTGGGTAGCTCGGCGCCAGGCTTGCGCCCACAGCCTCATTGAATATGCCCCCATTCATGAATGGACTGAGGGTCCGAGCTTCCTGGAAGCCGCAGGCGAAGAGGAAGTTGAGAACCTTGAGGATGACTCGGGTGAATCCGAGGAGGACACTGCCTCGGATATCGAAGAGGGTGATGATGATGCCGAACTCCGTCCTACTACTCCTAAGTAAAAACACTTGAAAATTCATGAGATCCCCGGTATGCCGGGTGGAACTATATTCCAAATACATGTGATATTTTGCTACTGAGTACTTATGCCGGATTAACGTGGGCGTAGTCCCCAAGTTTCTTTTTCTTGTTCGTTCAATCTTTTGGCTCGGGTCGTGTCTACCTTGATTCGGTTTTACAACTTACGAATCTGAGCCTAAAAATTGTCTTAACAATACTGGGAAACTTTTAGACTTAGCTCGAAAATAAATACGGGATTAGTCCGGAAAATAAACGTCGGCTCGAATAAATTCTTTTCCTTAGTCATTTTTCATGTGCTACGCAATTCCAAACTTGTTCTCTTGCTTGCCATGAAGCCAATTCTTGTTGGACAGTAGCAAGTTGAAGAGTTGGGTTTTTGGTGCTCGCACACTACTAATCCGAGCTAAGTAGAATAACTTATTCCTGCTGACGCGCAAAAAACAACAAACATTATTAAGGCAGTCCCCGAGTTACTGCTCGAGGTGCCAACATTTCATTGATAAACTCATTGCCGACATACATACCGACATATGAGATAACCCGGATACATACACTTCTTCGCTAAGTGTAGAAAGGACGAAGAAGAGCTACATTCCATGGATGCTTGGATTCCTCACCAGATCTGTCCGCCTTTGTTCTTTTCCTGTGGCTTTGCATCTATAAGATAATAAGAATCATTGTGCAATGCTTTGCTCACGATGAATGGCCCTTCCCGTGGGGGGGGATAATTTATGCATTCCAGTAGTACGTTGTACCAACCGAAGCACCATATCGCCTTCCCGAAAGACTCGGGGGCACACTTTCCGGCTATGATAGCGTCGGAGATTTTGCTGATATATGGCGGATCTGGACAGTGCCAGTTCTCTCGCTTCTTCCAGCAGATCAACGTCATTTTGCCGGGCTTCTTGCACTTCGACTTCTGTGTATTGGGTGACTCTAGGCGAATCATGCTCTATGTCGGCTGGTAATACAGCTTCTGCCCCATATACCAGAAAAAACGGCGTATAGCCTGTTGATCGATTCGGAGTTGTTCTTAAACTCCACAGTACCGCTGGTAGTTCTTCTATCCAGCACCCCGCTGATCTTTGCAGTGGCTCAATGAGCCGAGGTTTTATCCCAGATAACATTAATCCGTTGGATCTTTCCACTTACCCGTTCAATGCGGGGTGGGCTACCGAAGCTACGTCAAGTCGGATCCTTTTATCCCGGCAGAAACGAGCAAATGCTCCTTCCGCAAAATTCGTGCCATTATCAGTTATGATACTGTGTGGATAACCGTACCTCAAGATGATATCTTTGAGAAAAGTTACGGCCGTAGCTCCATCACATCTTTTTATAGGCTTTACCTCGATCCACTTCGTAAACTTGTCCACCATTACCAAAATGTGAGTCATGTTTCCTCTTGCTGGTTTGAACGGGCCCACCATATCCAGGCACCATACGGCAAATGGCCAAGTGATTGGGATGGTCTTGAGTTCCGACATTGGCATACGCGTCTTTGTGGCGTACCTCTGACAACCATTACATTTTCTCACCAGATCTTCTACTTGCTCTAAGGCGTTTGGCCAGTAGAATCCGTGTCGGAACGCTTTCGCTACCAAGGCTCGGGATGAGGCGTGATGCCCGCACTCCCCCTGATGTATATCTCGGATGATTTCAAGCCCTTCGCCCGGGTTAACACACCGTTGGAGGACATTGGTCACACTTCTTTTGTATAACTCGGAATTGATGATCGTGTAAGCCTTTGCCCTCCTCTGTGTTTGCCTGGACAATACCTCCTCAGTGGGTAACGTTCCATCTTTCAGGAATTGAAATATAGGCAGTGCCCAAGCCGGTATTTGCCGCACGGGGAACACGTCCTCGTCTATCTCCATATGATCCACTGGCATAACTTCAACCGGATTGCGCTGAGCAGTCCCCGGGTTTTGCGAAGCAGTCCCCGGGTTTGCCAAAGCAGTCCCCGGGTTTGCCGAAGCAGTCCTCGGGATTGCCGAAGCAGTCCCCGGGTTTCACGCACCACTTCCCGTGTCAATGTCCATGGGCGCTGCTCCGGACTCTGTGTCCTCCGGGACGTAGATGGACTCGGATTCCGGGGATGGCCTGATGGATGGCTTCTTGAGGTGCTCTAATGCTACACCCGGTGGAATTGCTTGTCTGGTTGACCCGAGCTTCGACAGCATGTCGGTAGCCTCATTTTCCACCCGGGGTATGTGATGAAATTCGCATCCCTCAAAGTAACCAGAAATCTTCTGCACGTGGAATCTGTATAGTGCCATGTTTGGATCAAGAGCGTCCCATACTCCGGACACTTGCTGCACCACTAAATCCGAGTCGCCAAAGCATATAATCCAACGTATACCAATTTCCTTTGATACCTTGAGCCCATGCACAAGTGCTTCATACTCAGCGACATTATTTGATGCGGTGAAGTGGATCTGCAGCACGTATTTCAACTGGTCCTTCTTTGGCGACGTGAGTACGACTCCGGCACCTAGCCCGATTTTGGTTTTTGATCCGTCAAAGTGCATTCGCCAATAGTTCGGATCTGGAAGTGGTGGTTCGTACTGTACCTCGGCCCAGTCCACGAAAAAGTCCGCCACAACCTGAGACTTTATGGCTTCTCTCCGGTCATACTGCGGGGCGTAAGGAGCTAGCTCAATTGCCCATTTTGCAATCCTGCCGCTTGCATCCTTGTTACTCATTATCTCGGATATAGGGGCCTCACATATGACCCGGATGGGATGCTCTTCAAAGTAGTGCTTCAATTTCTTGGCGGCCATGTACACGCCATACACCACCTTTTGATAGTGTGGGTAGTTCTTCTTTGAGGTTGACAACACTTCACTCAAATAATACACCGGCCTTTGCACTAACTTACCTTCCTCATCACGCTCCACCACTATCACTGCACTTACAACTCGGTTGGTTGCGGCTATACAGAGCAACATTGGCTCTTTTGATAGTGGCAAGGCTAGCACTGGCGCCGTGGCTAATATTTTCTTTAGGTGAGTAAAGGCCTCATCTGCCTACGGCGTCCAAATGAACTTATCCGACTTTTTCATCAGTTGATAGAGAGGCAATGCCTTTTCTCCTAACCGACATACAAACCGACTTAATGAGGCTAGGCAACCTGTAAACTTCTGGACATCGTTAAGACACTTCGGTAGTTCCATTCATTCGATGGCTCGGATCTTGGTCGGATTAACTTCGATACCTCTGCTGGAAACCAGAAAGCCGAGCAATTTTCCAGCCGAGACACCGAAGGTGCATTTTTCCGGGTTAAGTTTCATCCGGAACCTCCTTAGCTTTGCGAACGTTTGCCTGATATTGTCAAGGAGTGTTCTGCTTTCCTTGGTCTTGATAACCACATCATCCACATATACCTGTACATTTTGACCTATTTGGTCATGCAAACATTTTTGCATACATCTCTGGTACGTTGCCCCTGCATTACGTAAACCAAACGGCATGGTGCGATAGCAATAAGCCCCATACGGGGTAATAAACGCAGTCTTTATTTGATCATCCGGATTCAAAGGTATCTGGTGGAAACCGGAGTAAGAATCGATGAATGACAACCATTCACATCCCGCAGTTGAGTCTATGACCTGATCTATTCTTGGCAGCGGGAATGGATCTTTCGGACACGCCTTGTTAAGGTTCGTGTAGTCGATACACATGTGCCAAACCACTGCCACGTTCGGATCATCTTTCTTCTTTTCCACCAGCACCAGATTAGACAGCCAATCCGGGTAAAGAACTTCCATGATAAATCCTGCAGCTAGCAACCGAGCTATCTCATCCCCAATGACTTTTCTCCTATCTTCGGCGAAGCGGCGGAGAGGTTGCTTCACCGGCTTAGCTCCGGGTCTCACATTTAAAGAGTGCTCGACCAACTCCCTCGGAACACCTTGCAAGTCCTGTGTGGACCAAGCAAAAATGTCCTGATTCTCACGGAGGAAGCTGACGAGCTCGCTTTCCTATTTATCACTTAGCCCGGCACCAATTGTTACGGTGCGCTCTGAGAACATGTCATCAATAGGAACCTTCTTGGTATCTTTCGTGGCCTGGAAGGAGACAGTTCCATGGGGGTTACTTAGCGCCGGCATATACTGCTGCGCGGACTGAGCCAATGCCGCCACCTCTTGAATTTTTCTTTTTTCCTGCGCGATCACAAGTGATTCAGCTAAGTTTGATCCGGCCGACGCACACTCCATGGAACGTCAGAAGTCCCCAGCAATCGTAATTACTCCGTTTGGTCCGGGCAATTTCATTTTCAAATAGCTCATATGACAGCTTGCCATGAATTTGTTCAGCGCTGGCCTTCCGAGCAATGCATGATACGCGCTTTCTAAGTTCACCACTTCGAACTCCAGATTTTCACTTCGGCAATTGTCCCTCGTGCCGAACAAGACGTCAACCCGGACCTTGCCTATGGGCTCGCAAGAAATGTCGGGCACAATGCCATGGAAAGTTGTCCTCGTGGCTTGGAGCATGTTCTCCGAGATACCCAACTTGCGCATTGTGTCCGCGTACATGATATTTATGCTACTGCCGTTGTCGATCAGTACCTTTGAGAATCTCACGTTAATGTTAGGCCCAATGAATGTAGGATCTAGCACCAACGCATACGAACCAGGGCTCGGCATGAGCTTGGGGTGATCCCTAATGCTCCAAGTGATTTCCTGATCAGACCAAGGCATGTACCTCGTCACTGCCGGCATTATCGCATTCACCTCCATATGCCTACGCTGCAAGCTTTTTCTATCAGTTTCTTCTGTGGTAAATACATAGTAGCTCTGGTGATGCTCCCTGTACTCGTTTCTCCCCTCATTTCCGGGGTGCGTCTGATCTGGTTGTTGCTGATTTTCTACTTGGTGCACTGCATCCCTTCTTTCATTGTTATCATACCTCGGCGGAGGGGGAGGCAACATCAGCTATTGCGCGTTCGCTCCGGAGAGCAGTTGCTGCCGGGGGTAACTCCTGCCGAGGCTGATCATTCCGGGGTGCCTGAGCATTCCCCGAACCACCTTGCTCTATCTTGCGCATCCACTCGCATTGCCTTGTCGTATGACCCGCTGGGCTGTTCGGATTTGGCGTGTGAAACTTACACGGCTGATCCAACATTGACTCGTAAGTATACCTCGGACGGTCTTTCCTTTCTTGCTATTGCTTATTTTGCTCCGGTGTCCAAGTTTTCTTCCCATCGTTCCTTGGGGTCCACTGACCTCCAGTTTTCTGGCGCTGACTACCCCCCTGCTCCGGGTTGATCTTGACTCACGGCCGCTACTTGGTGCGAACCGTACCGATGGTCCGGTCGATCATCTCTCCTTTTTCCTCTGTAATCATTTCTCCGGGATGATCCGGATCCATCCCTTTGATAGTACTCATCGCTTGACTCGTTGGGTCGGGTCACCCAATGCATACAAATCTGCGATCCGGATCATCTCAGCCAACGTTGCCGGCATTTTCCGTTGCAACTTCATCCATAACTCACTTCCATACCTGCACCCCTATGCAAACCATGCTATGGCCTGTGATTCTATCACGCCCTCACACGAATTTCTCACGGTACACCACCGGGTCAAGAACTCCCGGTCCGTCTCGTTGGGTCGCTGTTTGCACATGGCTAGGTTCTGTGGCCTATTTGGCCTTTGATACATACTCGAAAAATTGCTGATGAACATTTCCTCGAAATCAATCTAGCAGTTGATGCTTCCTGGCGGCAAATTGTTCAACCACACCCTTGCCAGGCCTTCCAACATCTGGGGTACATATCGTACAACCCATCTCAGGTTGCCTGTGGCAATTTTTACAGCAGTAGCATAGTTTATCAGCCAATCCTCTGGCTTGGTACTACCATCATAGGTCTTGGTCCCCCTGGGCAATTGAAACTTCGGGACTGGTGGCTCTTTCATGATCCGGGGTCCAAAACATGCTGGACCCGGCGGACCCTGACATTCTATCTGTTTCGACCTATATAGTCGATCCAGTTTCAACCTTGCATCGTCCGGCATCAAATCCCTGCTTCCCAGTCTCGAACCTATCACATGATAGTCCGGTCTTGGATATCCCGCATTTGCCATCTCTGAATCACCGTCGTTATACCGGTTTCGTTCCTGCGGCGCACCTTTCTGTTGCATACCTCGGCCGGCACTGTGCTCTTGCCTCGGCATGTTCCGCTGCTGCGGTTGTCTTGCCCCTGCTGAGTTTTGCTGTCCGGCATTGCCGTTGACAACGTTCCTCCGACCGGCATTGCCTTGGTCACGGTTAGCTCGGCCAGCTTCGCCTCGGCTCACACTCCGTCGATCATCATTTTTCTGCGCTTCTTTTTCTTTCCCCACCTGTGTCGGGTCATACGGGACAATCTGTTTGTTCCGTCTGGCCGAGGTTACCACCTCCTCTATCCTTGGATCGCCATGAGGGGACGACGCAGCTCCAGCGGATTTCTCCGGGTTATCCATCGCCGAATGGACGATCTTGGAGGCCCCAGCTCTCTCCAGGTTCGCCCTGAGCAGTTCCTCGTTTTGCATGTTCGCAATCCGAACCAGCTCGTTAACCCGGTTTTGCTGCCTTTGCCGGGCTTCACCCGTCAGTCCCTCTAACTCGGATGCAGCTGCATCCGCCGCTCTGAGGTTCTTGGCCGGTGTACTATACCTCGGCAGCCCCACGGAAAGACAGTTTTCTGATTCCTCGATTTCGACATCACCTTCTCTGTTCATTTCGCTCATGAGATTCCTCCCTTTAACTTTTACAGCATCAACTTTGTTTTCCTTTGCGTACTCACGCAGCGTCAGTTCAACGACCGCTGGGCCTCGGCTATTTTCTTTGCGCCCTCAAGTATTTTCTGCCGAGTTTCTTCCATCTCGGCCTGTGCACGAGCCGGATCTATCGCTGCTACTACAGGGTTTGCCAAGCTATCTATTGCCTCTCTCAGCACGTTCTCCGGCCTCTCTAGCGGAGGACCCCTACCTTTCCTTGGTGCCTTGGGTGTCACCTCCGGATCTGGCGCTGGATCCTTGCTCGTGACCGCTCCCGGCGCTGTCATCATTACCTCTGCATGGTCCGGGGAACGAGCGATACGTCCCCCGCGAGCCGCAGTGAGGGACGGTTCGCCTGCTTCGACAACGTGGCACGGATGAACGCCTGACACATCCACCGCGACGTAGACCTTGTGTGCGCCGAGCTTGAGGAAGGCGCCGTTGCGCGGGAGAGGGCGCGTGCCGAAGCAGCCTGCGTTGTCGCTGAGGAAGTCCCGCGCTTCAAAGCGCTGGATGAGCCCGGAGACGATGCGCTCTCCAGTGGCAATGAAGTTTCCCGTCCGGATCTTGACCCCTGCTAGCGCCGCTAGCCCCACGGTGGGCGCCAACTGTCGTGGTGGTGTCACGGTAGATGCCATGTATAGGCAGAAGGAGGGGACTAATATGCGCTTGGGGAATCCAGGGAGGGATAGCGAAGTGATTCTCCACACCAAAACTCGTATTGATTTTCTTCCAAGGTTATAGGTGCTCCTAGAGCTGTATCAGCGAGAGGAGGAAGAAGAAGCTCTCTAATTCTCACCCACAGACCTCACCTCCAACTCTAGACCTTAACAGAACTATCCCGAGCATCCCAAAAAATATCTCCCCTCCTACTGAAGCCTTAGCCCCCCTTTTATAGGGGAGGCTCAGTTTCTACCTAGGGCATACGTGGAGGCATATTCCTAAGAATATGCCCCCTCCCAAACTGGTAAACCGACCGGGGTGCTTTTTCCCCCTCGTCAACTATGCTTTAGCTACGTGAGCCACGCCCCGCCCCTCGTCAGCTATGCTTTAGCTACGTGGTCCAGTCCTTGCTCGCTTCGCTCAGGCAGTGCGTACCAGGGCTCCTTTTGACCAGCAAGATTCTTTCCTTCTCCTAGAAGGTTACCGCGACCCGGACGATGGTTCATCCAGCCACACCCTTTTCCTGCATAAAGGTTAGACATACGCTTCCGACTCACCGCTTAAGTCGGATTAGGGCTAGTTAGGCGAACGCCCCCAGGTCTGGATTACCCCGTGACTCGGCCTGCCTTGAGGTGACCCGGCCAGTACTTGCTTTGACCTTGCCGGACCTCGGCTAACTCGGCCTTTTGTACCACGGCGTGACCCTACCCGGAGGTATCCCCCCAACAATCACCCAAGGTTTATCGAACTCCGGGAGGAAGTGGTCAAAGGTATCCCTCTCAAGTAACCCTGCAATCAAGATATAAGAAGTCTCTTGTGTCCCAAACACACCCAATACACTTGTCAGGTGTATAGGTGCACTAGTTCAGCGAAGAGATAGTGAAATACAAGTGGTATGGATAAAAGACAGCAGTGCCAGAAAATACTTTGAAGGTGTGGAAGAGACTAAAGGCAAACTAAAATAAAGATGGAAGCAAGCAAACATGTAACAGATCTAGTTCCAAATGGTGTTTCAATGCTTAGAAACAAGGCCTAGGGATCATACTTTCACTAGTGAACACTCTCATATAAATATCTTCTCTTTATGATACTACTCTGAACTACTCTCCGATTGGACACTCTAATCCATGGTAGGGCTATGACAGCACTCCTCAAAGTTCGCTTTCCCCATCTAGATAACCCCACACTATCACCTTCAGCTCTAGATGGTTCCAACAAACACCACAATTTCATAGAGGCATCCAACTCCAAATATAACTCATAACAAGTATTTGTAATATCTAGCCTTAGTGCCACCACGGTGTGCACGCTGTCACTTTCACACACATGAGGAGAGCAGAGATCTATTAAAGCACTTGAGTAGTAAACTAGATCTACTTGATTACAAAGCTCATGATCACAATATGATCATGCGTAGAGAGAGAGATGAACACATAGCTACCGATAGAGCCCTTAGCCTCGAGAGAGAACTACTCCCTCCTCATCATGGAGTCAGCAACGGCGATGGTGATGGTGAAGAGACGGCAGTGGCAGCGGCGGCGGCAGCGGCGCGGAGGACTCCTTCCCCGTCGCCGGTATCACAAGGGAGCAGCGCTCCTTAGCACCCTTCCTTCATGGCTTCTTGGGAGCCCTTCCCCGTGGAGATGGGATCCATGGGGGAGGCAAAAACGTGGCTTTGGTGGCTAAAAATTCGTGGGTGGAGGTGTCTCCTATGAATTAGGTTTCCTCCCTTTATATAGCTTCTCGGATTCCCGTCACCCCATCTTGGGATGCAGTAAATTGGGCCTATAGGGCCCATCCGGACTTTGAATTAGCTAAATTTTATGTCGAGAATGTTTGTCGTGAAATTTCCAACAACTTTGTAGTTGAAGAGATTTCCGTTTGATACCGTCTTCGACCCAAAACGTGACCATCTCCAAAAATAGTCCTGAGAGAGATTTCTAGAAAATCCCAATTTGACCCCAACAAGGTTTCCACTTGTATTCTTGGTGATTCCTACACATTAAAGTATAAAACAACAACATTGTGCACTTTTGCAACTATTAGTAGGTTAGTCCAAATAAATCATAAACTTTATATAAAAAGGAGTATCAAAAGCATATTATTAGCATAAAACCATCAAAAATTATAGATACGTTATGGACGTATCAGTTACCATACCCATTTAAGTGCTTTAAATTCTGTATACTACTTATTGTATTTACATATTGTTTTGCACACTCTCACAAGACATAACAAGAAGACATAACAAAAAGCATATTATTAGCTTAAAACCATCAAAAATTATAGATACGTTATGGACGTATCAACATCCCCAAGCTTAGTTCCTGCTCGTTCTCGAGTAGGTAAACGATAAAAACAATATAATTTTTGAGGTGACACGCAGGCAACACAATATTGTTCATCATTATTGTAAAAGCATTGATAGTTGGGATCAAGGTACTCTAAACATGAACATGAAAGATAGAGTTCTAACAATAAGACATAGCAACTATGTGGTAACATGAAAATGCACAAACAAAAGATTCATGAATAACAATGCTTTGAAATACGTTTGTTTGTTTCACATAAAGAAACACAATGAGAATGGTATTCATCTTGTCCCTCATAGAGTAGCAAACATAAATGCATAGGACACCTTCAAAGTTTATAAGGCTGACTAGATACAAATAGTTTAAGAACAAGCAATATCAAAGTTATCCATCAATCAACAAGTCTTGGGAT
This sequence comes from Avena eriantha, assembly GCA_910589775.1. NCBI lineage: Eukaryota > Viridiplantae > Streptophyta > Magnoliopsida > Poales > Poaceae > Avena > Avena eriantha. The sequence continues at coordinate 173,462,347 of OU342742.1, read as the reverse complement.
AATGCACACAGAACTAAGAATGGCCACTATGCTCTCTCAATAGGTGCATAAAGATAGAAGGTGGAGACTCAATATAAAAGTAACAGAAAGGCTTCATAGAAGGAAGCAGGGATTTAAGTTTCATAAAGAGCTTCCAAAAATTATGGTACTTACTAGCTTTCAGCTCTCATTGCCCCAATCATAACCATCTTGAAGTGATTAAGGTTAAAGTGAACAAACTATGGAGTATATGCTTGACAAAATATAAGTTGGAAATCTCATGTCCCTTGAATACAAGGGCCGCTCCTCATGCTACTCAAGTTTAGTTACCGGTAAGTTCTTGTCATAGTAAGTACATGTGTATCATAAAGAACGGCCAACAGGGTACCCCTTGCCCGATGATATGGAAGAATCCCCATATCAAAATGACAAGGCCAGAAGACAACGAGCATCTCAGCAATCTTCTTATTTACCATGGGAAAATGGTGCTTTTTTCTCTCTTTCCTCTTTTCTCATATCTTTTTTTTTCTTTTTCTCTTTTTTCTCAATATCTGACTCTTTTTTTATAAGAAGAATGCTTCATAGACAGCTCATTATGGTTACGCTGCAGGTTTCCACCATGATTATGCATGGATTAGACCGGTTACCTAGGCGTTTCTCTAACACACAAAAATAACTCCATGGACTTACAAGCTCCAATTTCATTTCACACCGACGACATCCATACACAAAAGAGCATGATATCAACTAGGTACAAAGTACAAGTGCAATGTTGAAATCGTTCCCCATGACAGCATGGTTCTGCTAATCCCCAACATATAAGTGCAATCATATACAACATAGATGACACAATGGTTCAAGTTTATTAAGGGCAAGAAAAGTGAAGTGTGCCATCAAGTTCGTGAGAGCTTTAATCACTAGTTTTCTCATAACAAGTTTAATTCGGAAGGTAGATAAAAACATGAATATACTTGGAATAGCAAATGCTAATAGGTAGGTATGGTGAACTCTTTGGAATAACTTGGTTTTGTTTGGAGTTAGATGCATGAGTGGAACTCATACTTGGTTATGGAGGCTAGCAAAAGACTGGGAGCAACCAACTAAGAGAGCAATAATGGCCATAATCATGCAGAGCGACAAAACATCATTAATCAAAGCATAAAGTGATACTACAAGTCGAAAACTAAAGGATCAGAAAGGCTATGGTGACTTGGGATAGTCATAACATGGTGTGAGCATGCGCCAAGTCAACCCAAATAAAGCATCAAAGGAGAATACCACAGTATTATGCTTTTGTATGCTAAAACAACGCATGATTCTTTCAAGGCACATTAAACAATCTCAATTGTTTATAACATGTCATGCTATAGCAAAAATCACTAAGCATAAAGCCAAAACAATATCAAGCATAACATGATGAAGTCTAAATCACAGTCAAAAACAAGCTCCTTTTATACCACTTATAAGCATGAACTTTCCTACTCTTTTCCAACACCAATCGACTTATTTGAAACAACTCACAAAGATAATAATAAATAAAGATTAGTGAGCTTGTCTCACAAATCCACAAATAAGAACTAAAAAGTTCTAAGCTGAAAGCACAAGAAAACTAAGGCTAAACATGGTGCTAGCAAAAGAGAACACTCACAAAACAATAAGAATGAAAACTAGAGTGTTCTAGGCAATGAAAGCAGAGTGTGTCTCTCTCTAAAAGAAGTGCTGGGATCCAACCAACTAATTGCACAAAACCAAGCAAAAGAAAACTAAAAACAAAAACAAAGACGCTCCAAGAACAACACAACAGTGTATAAAACAATAAAAACGAAGTGTCTAGAAAGACCTGAGATTTTTATTGATGAAGAAGGGGATGCCTTGAGCATCTCCAAGCTTTGACGCTTGTACTTTTTGGATATTTCTTGGGGTGACACGGGTGGCATCCCCAAGCTTGAGCTTTAGTCCATTCTTCATCTCATTACATCATTCTTTACTTACACCTGAAATTCTTCCTTCATACAAAACTTCACACGATCTTTATTAGCAACATTAGTGTACTCAAGATAATAAGTCTTTGGGTTCAGTTTCAACACCAATAAAACTTCCATTAAAACACAAGCTACTGTAGAACTTCCCTCAAAAAGCTCAATTCCCTAAAAAGACCCCAAAAAGGAATCAACAAGAAGCAAATGCAAATAATGGCAGAAATCTGTCAAAACTGACCAGCAGGTAGAAACCAATTTTTACAAAGACCTTCTGTTGCTCGAATCGAAAAGTTTTGAACTAACGAAAGTTAGATAACAACCTGGGGAAGAAGCACAAATATTCACGCCTAAAGAGGACGTATAGAGATTTTACAATAATTTTTACAGTGAAGCAAAAAAATCTGTTTCGGGACAGCAACTTTCTCAAGCATTACTTCTCTCTCATTAGAGGTTACTCTTGGAAAAAAAAGCAAATAAAAAGGATAAGGAGCGGTTATTACAGAGGTAATAACTTCCAAGACTCATCTAAAACTTTTGGGCTATCTCCCAATAAGTACTTTTCCTTAACGCCTTTAAGTTAGGCATGATAGTTTGAGAAGATGCTCACATATGAAATATGAATTGAAGTAAAAGAGAGCATCAAGAAGCAAATATGGAACAAATTTTAAGTCTAACCCACTTCCTGTGAAAAATAATCTTGTAAAAAAAAGTCATGAAAGCACAAAGCAACAAGCATAGGAAAGCAAAACAAGTGCAACTTCAAAACTTTCAACATAAAGAGAGGGAACTTAATATTGTTGAGACACATAAAACCATGTTTCCCTTTATCATAATAACTTTCAGTAGCATGATGAATAAAATTAACAATATAACTATCACATAAACATTCTTATCATGACCCATATTCATAAAAGAATTAATACTCTCCACATAAGCATAGTCATTCTTATTAATTGTGGTGGGAGCAAATTCAACAAAATAGCTATCATTGTTATTCTCATCACCATAATCATCAAGTATAGGAGGCATATTGTAATCATTAATTTTCTCCTCAATAGTAGGTGGACTGAAAATATCATATTCATCATTGTAATCATCATATATTGGAGGTTTGGTATGATCATAAGCAATAGAATAGCGATCTTCCAAAGCTGGGGAACTAAAAAGATCATTTTCACAAAAAACTAGTTGCCCCAAGCTTAGACTTTTCCATAGCATTAGAAATAATGGTGTCCAAAGAATTCATACTAACAACATTGCTATTAGCATGCAAATAAAGTTCCATAGGTTTTTTAATTTTCTCTTCAAACACTTCATGTCCTAACTCAAGATAAATACTATAAAGCTCTTCAATTTTATTGTTGTTTTCCATTAAGCCTAACTAGTGAAAACAAGAAACCAAAAGACAAAATTGCAGAATCTAAAGGAAATAACTTCGAGCACTCACACCGGAGGATGTGAGTAACTTTTACCTTACCTTCCCGGCAACGGCGCCAGAAAATAGCTTAATGCCTACGCACTTCTATTCTTGTAGACAGTTGTTGGGCCTCCAAGTCCAGAGGTTTGTAGAACAGCAACAAGTTTTCTCTTAAGTGGATCACCCAAGGTTTATCGAACTCAGAGAGGAAGTGGTCAAAGGTATTCCTCTCAAGCAACCCTGCAATCAAGATACAAGAAGTCTTTTGTGTCCCCAACACACCCAATACACTTGTCAGGTGTATAGGCGCACAAGTTCGGCAAAGAGATAGTGAAATACAAGTGGTATGGATAAAAGACAGCGGTGCCAGAAAATACTTTGACTGCGTGGAAGATACTAAAGGCAAACTGAAATAAAGATGGAAGCAAGCAAACATGTAACAGATCTAGTTGCAAACGGTGTTTCAATGCTTAGAAACAAGGCCTAGGGATCATACTTTCACTAGTGAACACTCTCATATAAATATCTTCTCTTTATGATACTACTCTGAACTACTCTCCGGTTGGACACTCTAGTCCATGGTAGGGCTATGACAGCACTCCTCAAAGTTCGTTTTCCCCATCTAGCTAACCTCACACTGTCACCTTGAGCTCTAGATGGTTCCAATAAACACCACAATTTCATAGAGACATCCAACTCCAAATATAACTCATAACAAGTATTTGTAATCTCTAGCCTAATTGCCACCACGGTGTGCACGTTGTCACTTTCACACACATGGGGAGAGCAGAGATCTATTAAAACACTTGAGTAGCAAAGTAGATCTACTTGATTACAAAGCTCATGATCACAATATGATCATGCATAGAGAGAGAGAGATGAACACATAGCTACCGATAGAGCCCTTAGCCTCGAGAGAGAACTACTCCCTCCTCATCATGGGAGTCAGCAACGGTGATGTAGATGGTGAAGAGACGACGGCGGTGGCGCGGAGGACTCCTTCCCTACTGCCGGTATCACAGTGGAGCACCGCCCCTTAGCATCCTTCCTGCATGGCTTCTTGGGAGCCCTTCCCCATTGAGATGAGATCCATGGGGGAGGAAAAAATGTGGCTTTGGTGGCCGCAAATTCGTGGGTGGAGGTGTCTCCCACGAATTAGGTTTTCTCACTTTATATAGCTTCTCGGATTCCTGTCACCCCATCTTGGGCTGCAGTAAATCGGGTCTATAGGTCCCATACGAACTCGAAATCAGCTAAATTTTATATCCAGAACATTTTTCGTAAAATTTCCAACAACTTTGTAGTTGAAGAGTTTTCCGTTTGATGCCGTCTTCGACCCGAAACGTGACCATCTCCAAAAAGAGTTCTGAGACAGATTTCTGGAAAATCCCAATTTGACTCCAACAAGGTTTCCACGTGTATTCTTGGTAATTCCTACACATTAAAGTGTAAAGTAAGAACATTGTGCACTTTTGCAACTATTAGTAGGTTAGTCCAAATAAATCATAAACTTTATATAAAAAGGAGTATGAACAGCATATTATTAGCATAAAACCATCCAAAATTATAGATACGTTATGGACGTATCAGTTACCATACCCATTTAAGTGCTTTAAATTCTGTATACTACTTATTGTATTTACATATTGTTTTGCACACTCTCACAAGACATAACAAGAAGCACATGTGTGAAGCTGGTATAAAAGTGCTACACATTCCGAAGAACTCATCACAAACTCCAAACCCTTGATCAGATACGACTATGTCGGGGATTCGCGTTTATCAAATTGCATTACATTATTTATGCATCGTTGCATATTGCTTCTTTAAACATTAGTCCTTACCTGACCAATGTTCCTATTTACAGAATTTGGATCTTCTATTGTCTTGAAGACCGTGAGTGCATAATCCTGCAATCACAAAAGGCAAGTTCACACTTGCTCATGTCCTTTGATTATTTTCTATCAAATGTTTCTAACTCTAATATTGTTATCACATGCATTTCAAAAAGTTCAGAAAACACTATTTTCATAATAATATGATTATGGATTATTTACCAAGAGGTAATAATCTACTGATACAGTTCTAGTGGTAAAGGAACAATAATATCTAAGACTTAACAACCAATGTCGCTAGTGATTCTAGCACCATATATTACGCGTTAACCATGAGATTTGGAATGGGATGGAGAAGTCAGCTGTATCTTCTTCCTCTCGCATGCATCAAGATAGCCAGGTCATGGTTGTTATCCTCGTAGCGTGCATTTATTGATAATTCGTAGAGGATATGCAGCATATGGGTGGGAACCCTCAACGTCCCACGATAGTTCTGGCATCTAACGGTACTAACCATTGTTGTAATTCAAGATGTGGGCATGGCGTACACCAAGGGGACATGTGGGGTCGTGAAGGGGGTAGTGATTGGCTTGGATCTTTGGTTTGGCCTCAAACCATGGAAGTTTGAACGGGGACATACTCCCGGCTGTGCAACAAAGCTTAAGGTCTCTTGTGGGTAAAGTAACGCACCTCTACAGAGTGTAAGAACTGTGACATGTTACTCCCTGTTCCGAGAAGGAGCTACGAACACAGCAGGAAAGGAACCCCACGAAGGTTTTGGTCAACCTGTGAAGGTTGTTTGGAATAGTTTTCAGAATAAAAGCAACCTTTGAAGAAATGTTTACGAAAACCTGCATTGCCTATGACCTATGGTCTATGGATGTAGAGATAGTGCATCAAACACTCATTTTTGGTGAACTTGTTGAGTATGCTCATACTCAACCGTACCTTCTTAACCCTTGCTAGGTTCTAAGTCGTTGAAGACGACGTCAACACCAACTTATGCTCAAGAAACCATCATCGGCAGCTCAAGTTCTTCAATAAAGTCAACATATACATCAATCAAAGCAAAGGCGAAGATCTTGATTAGTTAGGAGTAGATACTCTAGCCATAAACCTACTTCTGTTGAGCATTGCATTAGTAGCAATTGTAAGCCAGATAGTTTAGATGTTAGTATTTTTTAGCCAGATAGCTCTGAGTTATTATTTCTGGTTCTTCTTTGAAAGAAGTTTCTTTCTCTCTCTTTAACCTAGAGTGTTCTCTAGATCTTTTGTAAAGAGTCGAGTTGTAATCTATAGTCATGCCTTGGACCTACTGTGTTTCTGTTGTACCACTCTGAGGGATGTAATACTAGTGAACGGTGTTTCATTGGTGTTATGTCAATGACTATAGTGTACTAAATCATGCAGTGGTATATTGGGTCACCGCAACACCTCAAATTCGATTCCCCTTGGGAAGGACCTTATGTGATTACCGAAGTAATCCCAGGTGGCACCTACCGCCTTAAAGATCCAGAAAGTGGAGTCGTATACTCCAATCCCTAAAACGTCATGCAATTGTGTTGTTTCTATCCTTAGATGTTTTTTACTTTACAAATAAGGCTATTCAGCCAGGATACTTAGCCATACATTGTACCTCGTGATATTCTATGAATAAATAAAGCTAAGTGCCCCAAACTTTGTGTTTTCTATTTTTTCTTGCAATTACATCACTCAGGGGCTGCGCCACCCTCTACACCTCGTTACACGAATAACTCAATATCCTGAGTAGACGCATTACTAGTCGAATTCTTGGTAAAACTAACCCAGCTACAACGCACCTGATAGGTTGACAAGATGCTGAGATGAGTATACGTCAGGTTAACGAAAAGAAACTGCAAATTGTAACATACTCGAAAAACATACAAGCTAGAAAGCTTTTTTACACATTAACGGGTATCAAAACACCCGGGATAATTATATGAACTTTACAACACCTATACATCCATGTGCAGGTTCATACTACAGTACTGCCGCAAAAGGAGAACATTTGTTTGCTCTTCGAAGAAATCAAAGATATCTTTGGCTGGCCGATCAACCACCTGGTAATGTGGAACCATGTCCCATGTCATCCTTTCTGGCGGGGGCGATGGTCCAGCGGCAACAACTGCGAAATCCATATCTGGCCGGTGCAGGCGAACAAGCGCCAACGCTGCCTTGGCAGCCGCGACCAACTGCTGGCGCACGCACTCGCGGACCGCGCTGATATCTTGAAACTTCGACAACAAAGCTAGGAAGCTTGAGGGCACCACATCTAGGGGAAACATCGCCTGAAAAATATGCTTAAGGCACGACTGCGACTTCTTCAAGCACTACAGCACCCGCGACACATGATCCTTCAGCGTCACCAACGCGACTGCATGATTGTGATCCACCTAGAAATATCCACTAGCTTCCAGCTACGCCCGGGTCAAGTCATTCAGTCGAATGGCAACTTGATCCCTCTCATCCAGCGGGTGACGAGCGCTAACAACTACAAGAAGCAGGACAAAGCATAAAGACAAAGCGTCGCCGTGAATGGCTAAAGAAAAGATAAGAAGCTAGAGAGCTAACACTTAAATTGCTCATTCAATTGACAAACTTCGTCCAGGAGGTACTTCTCGTGTGCATCGGCCTTTTCAGCCTTCGACTTCCACACATCCGCGTTACCACAGATCATGGGCATCTCTCGCTCCAACTGCTTTATGCGGCCGCACAGTCGCAAGAGCAATGATAGCTCCTCCACTTTTGAACGTGTCCGCGACATAGTTTCATTGGTGGGAGGAGAGTTAGGCGAACCACTCAAAGGACCCTATTACAGCCAAAGAAAAGAGGCAAATAAGACCAACCAGTCATCAATAAATAAGAGGAACGCATTCAAGTTCAGTGAGTTTCGAAAGGGATACTCCCACATAGCACAATTCAACAAGGAAAGCTATACTATTACAAAAGGCAGCTAGGCAATGCTCTACGGCTTTGCTTTCGCACTCAGGGGCTTCCTCGATCATGTAGCAGTCTCTAACACCACAGTCTTCTCGACTGCAGCCTCTGATGCCGTAGTTTTTGCTTTCTTCAACCGCCACAGCTCCGCCGAATACTTGGCGAGTGTCTCAATGAGCCGAGGCCCATACTTATTGCAACTAGCAGCGAAAGGAGCAGACACTACCTGCTGGCCATCCGTAGTGACCGGCATCGCCAAGGAGACTTCGTTGGGGTCCAAATCCACGCCATGAACTTGCGCCATCGCGAGTCCCATGATGGCTCCAACCCCTCGCTGAGCATTCTTGAAGTCCATGGGCAGGCCTTCCGCAAAGGACACCACCAAGCCATTAAGATCCTCGATCAGCTTGGCTTTGGGGACCATCTCCTCGCGAAGACTCCCAAGCATGCCCTTGGCCTTCTCCAGCGAATCCTTGACGGAGACGCTATGGTCCTCGACTGTGGCCACATCGTCGGCCAAAGCATTCGCACGGGTTAAAGCCTGGGCATCAAAGTCGATGCCGACAACATCTACAAAACATGCGCATAAGCACAATGACATGCAGGCAAAATGCATGGCGAATGAAAATGAGGCAGTATCATACCTGAGAGCGCTTTCACGACAGAGAAGAGCTACTCCATGAACACCATTTCCCTCTCAGCGGCGGAGTAACGCAAATCATTCTCGTGTTTTTTCGACTCTTCAAGAGCCTCGAGTGCCTCGTCGCGTTTCTTCTCCGCCATGGCAAGTCCCTTCTGGAGAGAGTCGACGTGACGAAGAAGATCATTATGATCACCTGCAAAGGATAAAAAGGAAAATTTTGAGTTCACCAACTCTTGCACAAGAAAAATGAGAACAAAATGTAAATTTACCTTCAAAGGCACGGTAACGGGTTTCCAGCGAAGCATGTTGGCGACCCAAGGACATGATCCGTTTAGCGAGGTGAGCAGATTCCTTCAAGATAGGCTACAAAAAATAAAAAGTGTGATCATCAACCAAAATTCGACTACCAACGACAAGAAACACTTACATGTTCCTCCAGGGACTCTGAAGTTTCCTTTTGAGTTGACATCCGGTCAACCATCTGGTGCCCCCTAGTGTGGGGGGCACTCGAAGAATTGGCACCAGAGTGGGTCGCCACAGGAGAAGGAGATCATGCTGCCATCTCCTTGTCTTTGGAGTCTATGACTCCAGTCTCCTTGACAAAGAGATAGTCATCGGACGATGACGATGCCGTTTGACTACAAAAGTATCCAATACTACTTTAGAAGAACATAGTTTGGGAGGAAAAGACGAAATCACAAGAATATAAAAACATAGCCGTCAAAATTTTCGATGTCGAAGGAATCCTTAGACGACTCCATCGGTAACCTTGTTGGGGTTCACAGCATAGAAAACAAATTTTTTCCTACGATGGGAACTATACACCAAGATCTATCTACTAGATACAAGCAACGGGTGGATATACATCCATGGAGAACTTACCCTCAAAGACAACAAAGCTTTGTTAACGAGTTGGAACTCGTGGATGATGTAGTCGTACACTTGTCGATCTCAAGATCGTGATGAGCTCCAGCAGTTCCGGCTCCAGCACGTCCATCAGATCCAGCTCCAACAAGTCCAGCACCACCAAGTCCAGCACCGCAAAGCAGCGGTGCATCCGTGATCGCACACACATCCGGTACCCCGACAACCTCCATCCCTCGCTCTAGCAAAGCAACGGAAGTAGTAACTCCTTTCCAGATAAAGCCACCGGGAACATGTATCTCGCTAATCCTAGACCATGGGGGAATAATACTAGAGAGGGAGAGAGATCCTTCATGAGGAGGTGTGAGGAAGAAGGAGTGAGAGGAGGGCCTTTTATAGGAGGAGGGGGTACCCACTCCATGGCCGGCGCCTCATGGAGGTGACCCCTCACCTCCCCCATTCATGTGGTGGTAACTCCCTCCACATTAAAATGCCCCTTCACATTCTCTTTTAAAGTCTCCACTTTAAATGCATTAAATTTCTCCAAATTTAATGCTCTCTCATTTAATAAAACTCTTTTATTAAATTTATTCAGAATTTTGTTAATTACTTTAATTAACAAACATTCACATAAAACCCCCTGCAACATTTCAATATTACATTCATAACCAATTTCAGCAATTTCACCTGAAATAATTTCGGTGTCTATTGAAATAATTCCAGCGCTTTTTTAAATCTTTATATAAAACATATTTGCTCCAAATGGTGTCGGTATCCCTTAAGTGTGTTACCCTACGGTTCGCAAATAATGTAGACATGATCGAGACCCCTCTCCGATCAATAATCAGGAGCGGGACCTGGAGATCCGTACTGACTCCCACACATTCAACGATTACTTATGTGATCGTGAGAACCTTTAACGATAGTAACTAAATCCCTTTGTCTCGCGATATATTACATGTCCGAGATTCGGTCATTAGTATCTCCATACCTAGTTTGATCTCGTTGCCGACATGCGCTCTTTTCTCGTTCCCGTGATATAACATTCTAGTGATCACATAACTTGCTTGCAAGCTATCTTAATGTGATACACCGAGAGGGCCCAGAGTATATCTATCCGTCATCGGGATGGACAAATTCCACCCTTAATCCATGAGCCTAAACATAACACCTTCGTAGCACTGGACCCACCTTTATAGTCACCCTGTTACGGTGTGACATTTCATGTTATCAAGATATTCTTCCGGTGTTAGCAATTAACATGATCTCATGGTCTAAGGACTAAGATTACTTCGTATGATGTTATAGCATTATAAACATAATGACTTTGATCGTAATGTTATACTTCGGATGAATGTTCATCACATCATTCCACCAATGTTCTGACCTCGTTATTAACAACATCCAATGTCCATGATCAGGAAACCTTGATCATCTTGTTAATCAACAAGCTAGTTTATATGAGAGGCAGTACTAGGAACTTTGTATTTTTTTTATTAAACACACATGTATTAACGTTTCCAATTAATACAATTATAGAATGGAAAATAAACATTTATCATAATCATGGAATAAGATAATAACCACTTTATTATTGCCTCTCGGGCATATTCCCTTCAGTCTCCCACTTGCACTAGCATCAATAATCTAGTTTGTAAACTTGTATATACAACACCTAGGTGTTTAATATATGCGTTTGCTAGTGGCTAACATAATCTCCGGATCTGGCACTTTCAGGTCCATGTGTATTTGCATGTCTTTGCATCTCTACGCATCACTCATTCTCAAATGAGATGGCATTGTATAAATTTGGTCCTTTGGTGAGACCTTTAGTTTGTTCGGGTTAAAATATGTTGATATTACTGTCATACAATTTATCTTCATAGTATTAGCCCACTTTGAACCACACCTAGTTTGATAGCAAACTTCTTAACACAAATGCCCTCCTTTGCTGCTACTATAGCAGTCATATACTTAGCCTTTTGTTGTAGTATCCGTCACAATGTTTCAACTTTGGAACTCATAACATTTAGAGCATAGGACATTCTGGATATATACATATCATGGTATAATCGATCAAAATCTTCATGTGATTTTACTCACCAAGTGTTGAAACACTTGAATCTTGATACAATCCTTTCCATGCAGAAAGAACCTTTCTTGTTGTTTCCATATTAAACCATTTCAATATCTCATATATGTATGTCTGGCACAAACATATTAGCGCCTTAATCTATCCATATAGATATTGATGCCTAATATTCCGGTTTTGCCCAAGTCTTTCATCGAAATCTTATTTTAATGAAATTCTTAACTTGTGTCAATACAAGATACATCATTTCCAATCAACAATATGTCCTCTACATAATGTATTCGAAATATGTCTCCGATGAATTTAAACTCTTTTAACAGTTTCATCATGGTGAAGATTCCAACTTCGCTATGCTTGCTTCAACTATTGAAGTTTGCATGCCCTTTTAGCACCCTTTGAATTAACAAAACCCTTCGGGCCATGTCATGTACACGTCCTAGGTAACCATTCTATTATAAGAACCTTGTGTTGTTTATTCAACTACCATATACCAAATTATATGTAGTGGTTGCTACATTAATCTGTCAAGACTATATATCGCTATGAAAGATCAAATCTTGTCATAGTCAACTCCTTAAACATTGCCGTAAAATTCTTTCTGACATGTCGACTATTTCATAGATGTTAAACATCCATGTCTATTTCTTTATAGATCCAAACACGACCGATAGGCTTTACGCCTTTTCAGAGGGTCTTCCAAGTTCAGAAACTTGATTCTCGTGTATGGATACTATCTCGGATTCTATGACTTCTGGTCATTTTATGGAGTCAGGGCCTATCATCGCTTCTTTGCATGCAGTCGGTTCATCATTGTCAAAACAATAACGACTTGTTTATCAAATATCACTATTTGATTCTTACCGACCCACACGGTTCAATATGAACTCTAATCTCCGAGATTACAACCTTTGTAATCACGGGAGCCATGAGAATTGTGGCCGCCACCGGGACACTTTCCGGCGCTGCGCTACGTAGCACATATAGCTAAGGTTCAACAACCTTATCAAAGTTCTATTGTCCTCCCACTTAATTTTTCATGAAAAAATCCTTCTCAAGAAACTTGACGTTCCAAGCGACAAACTCTTTTGTCCTCGGTGTTATGGAGAAATTCCCAACAAATTCTTTGGGATAACCTACAAGTACGTTCTTATCCAACTTTGGTTGTAAACATTTTACTTATGCATAGCATACTAAAATTTAAGAAAAGACAATTCGGGTTTTATCCCAAACCATAACTTATATGGTGTCATTTCAACGGATCACGATGGTGCTCTTTTCAGTGTGAAAGCGGTAGTATCTAAAGCTTCAATCCTTAAAACATAATGGCAAATTTATAAATGACACCTTTGATCTTACCATGTCAAACATGGTTTGATTTCATCTCTCGAATATGCCATACTCCTATGGTTTATCGGGAAACACAAATCATGGAACAATTCCTCAAATCTTAGGTGTTTTTGCAAAACATGTAACTCAAATATCATCCTTTATGATCGAATCATAAACTCTTTATTTTCTTGTTACAATGATTTTCCACTTCATTTTGAAAGTCTTTGAACAATTTTCAAATGTTTCATACTTCTTCCTTATTAAGTAAATATATAGATATATTCACTTAAATTTCTGGAGAAAGCATATGAAGCAAAAAGATCCATCGCATATGGCTACATATAATGGACTATATACATCAATATGTATAATATCCAATAAGTTAGTCATCCGTTCCTCTTTGGCCTATGGACGGAGTTTCAATTATCTCGAGGAAAGTCTCACAAGCGTCAGTTGATCAAAATCAAAGACTCCCCAAATCCATCAATGTGTAGTTTCTTCATGTTTTCTTTCCAATATAATTTAAACAACGATGTCACTTCATAAGTGATCTTTCAATCATTTGTCTTGCGACATTTTAGCAATAGTGTTTATGGATGTTATTTCTCCCACTAGACTTGTAAAAGTTCATCCATCCTTTATGGAATACGGTAATTATTTGAACAACCATTGTTCTCATAATACCGGAACAAAATAAAAATCATTAAAACAAATCTTGAAGGCTAGGTTTGACGACAACGAAAAACACAATAACACTTTATTTGTTTTCGATGAACATCATCACTTATTCTCTTGCTAGTTACTTAGGCCATTGCAGTTCATGAATTGCGTTGTCCTGTATGACACTTCATACCAACCAATTCGGTATCCAATACCGGTATCCAATACCTCAGAACCACATTGTTTAACAAGCAAGGAATATAGTCATAACATGTATATCTTCTATATACCTAAGTTGGACATCTCCAACCTTTTCTTTTCTGCCAAATATTTTATAGATTCTCTTTCAGCAATTCATTTTTCCTTTTAAAAGAATCTATCAACATCAATAGTGGTGTCATTCACATGACACATAGTACAAAGCATGTATAGTCAAATACTAATACCTTTGGACTTGCACTTTGAAGTGGATCACCATCATCAAATGTTTGGTGTTCTTTCAAAAATCCATTCTTTAGTAATCTATCAGTGTAGTAAACATTTTACTTACATCTTCTATTCATCCTTATCATGAAAACTTTCATGATCAAGCTACTATAGCTTGTAAGGAAGAATCGTGAGTATAATGTTAGTTCCCAAAAACCTTTTTGGGAGATCCGGATGCCTAACATCTCCATCCTTCACAAATTCTCATAATATGAGAACATGTATTTTGCTAAATTATACTCTATCATAATGCAACCAAAAACATTGTTTCAAATGTCACAATATCTTCCACACATGATGGTTTCTGAAACAATTTTTCAGCTCCTAGATAATCTTCATATTAAAACAACTTTTGAATATCAAACATCATGGAGGCAAACATGATACTTTAGATACTAACATTGGAATTCTTACTCTTGATTTAATACTACTTATTAAACCTCATGGAGTAAATAGAGTTTGCCGAAAGTTTGTAATAGGACATCTAAACTTTAAATTGACATTCAAAACAATACGATACTAGTTCGTAAAGTAAATATCCAGAATTCTATAGTTCTTTTATATCAATTAAAACTAAGCATAAGGTAGTGAACAGACACCAATGACTACAACAAAATATGCAAATTCACTTCGATTTAGTTTATGACAAATTGAGTTCGTCTAATCCAAATTAGTGTGCAGCAATGGGCAGAATCCTCAAATTCATAGCCTAGTTGGTGAAGTTGCTACCATTCGCAGCAAGTTTCTCTTTCTCCATGAACACATTGAAATTAAAAGCAGGTGGTGCCATCTACAACAGAATTTATAAAGTATATTTAGAATAAGTTTATGATAGATTGAGTTCAACTAATCCAAATTACTAATGAACTCCCACTCAAAAACGACATCCCTCGTGCCCTTTTGGTGATTACATGAACCAAATCCACTACACCAAGTCCGATCATCACATGAGTCGGTGTAGCTTCAAAGGCGAGCATCAATATGGGCATCACATCAACTATATGACTCATGCTTAACCTTTCGGTCCGTGTTCTGAGGCCATGTTTGTACATGCTAGGCTCGCCAAGTAAGAACCTTAGTACTCGCGTGTGTAAAACTGTCCTACACCCGTTGTATGAAAGCGTAGAGTCGAGTACACCCGATCATCACGTGATGTCTCGAAACACGATCCATAGAATGGTGCATACTTAAGGAAGAACACATTTTTATATTGATATCTAAATGAGGGATCATCTTAAAATGCTACTAAAATGCCAAACTAGCAATATAAGATGCAAACATCTAATGTGTAAAGTGAGATGATATGGTCCATGCATTTGATCTCTATCATATGCATCATGGTAAGATATCTATCATTTCTTTGTGTGTAAGGCCAAGGTCTATGGAACTTACATGTTAGGTGTGTTATAAGAGTATCTATCATACATCTACTTACAACATTACCATATCATGACACTAGCCCAGCAACGATCTAAACTAGACGCCTCTAATTTATCCATTGCAAGTTTTACGTGGCTTAGGGCTTTCGGAGATAGAAATGTTCTTACCTACGAACATGGAACCACAACGAGGATAACCAAGTTATTAGCAACTCGTTGTAAACTAGATATTGACTATAGTAGGAGAGACAGACACCCGCTAGCCACATATGCAAAACTAGTTGCATGTCAGTCGTGGAACCGGTCTCATGTACGATGACATGTAAGGTTGGTCCGGGCCGCTTCATCCCACTATGCCACCAATATCCAAAATACATGAAAGAAGAAATAAAATGATCATCATCGCCCACATATAACCATATGTGTACTACCCATGCAAAGCACCTACGCATAGATCAGGCTTTGATACCACAGTTGGGGTTCGTAGCATAGAAAACAAAAAATTTCCTACGATGGGAACTATACGCCAAGATCTATCTACTAGATACAAGCAACGGGTGGATATACATCCATACAGAACTTACCCTCCAAGACAACAAAGCTTTGTTAACAAGTTGGAATTCGTGGATGATGTAGTTGTACACTTGACGATCTCAAGATAGTGATGAAGTCCATCAGATCCAGCTCCAACAAGTCCAGCACCACCAAGTCCAGCACCGCAAAGCAGCGGTGCATCTGTGATCGCACACATGTCCGGTACCCCGACAACCTCTGTCCCTCGCTCCAGCAAAGCAGCAAAAGCAGCAACTCCTTTCCAGATAAAGCCACCGGGAACATGTATCTCGCTAATCCGAGACCATGGAGGAATAATACTAGAGGGGGACAAAGATCTTTCATGAGGAGGTGTGAGGAAGAAGGAGTGAGAGGGGGACTTTTATAGGAGGAGGAGGGTACCCCCTCCATGGCCGGCGCCTCATGGAGGTTACCCCTCACCTCCCCCATTCATGTGGTGGTAACTCCCTCCACATTAAAATGCCCCTTCACATTCTCTTTTAAAGTCTCCACTTTAAATGCATTAAATTTCTCCAAATTTAAATTTCTCCAAATTTAATGCTCTCTCATTTAATAAAACCTTTTTATTAAATTTATTCAGAATTTTGTTAATTACTTTAATTAAAAAACATTCACAT
The DNA here is from genome assembly GCA_910589775.1 of Avena eriantha. Taxonomy (NCBI): domain Eukaryota; kingdom Viridiplantae; phylum Streptophyta; class Magnoliopsida; order Poales; family Poaceae; genus Avena; species Avena eriantha. The sequence goes on along the minus strand of OU342742.1, from coordinate 173,445,536 downwards.
AAAACCCCCTGCAACATTTCAATATTACATGTAGAACCAATTTCAGCAATTTCACCCGAAACAGTTTTGGTGTCTATTGAAATAATTCCAGCGCTTTCTTAAATCTTTATCTGAAACATATTTGCTCCAAATGGTGTCGGTATCCCTTAAGTGTGTCACCCTACGGTTCGCGAATAATGCAGACATGATCGAGACCCCTCTCCGATCAATAATCAGTAGTGCGACCTAGAGATCCGTACTGACTCCCACACATTCAATGATGACTTATGTGATCGTGATAACCTTTAACGCTAGTAACTAAATCCCTTTGTCTCGCGATATATTACATGTCCAAGATTCGATCATCGGTATCTCCATACCTAGTTTGATCTCGTTACCGACATGCACTCTTTTCTTGTTCCCGTGATATAACATTCTAGTGATCACATCACTTGCTTGCAAGCTATCTTAATGTGATATCACCGAGAGGGCTCAGAGTATATCTATCTGTCATCAAGATGGAAAAATCCCAGTCTTGATCCATGAGCATCAACATAACAACTTCATAGCATTGAACCCACCTTTATAGTCACCCTGTTACGGTGTGACGTTTGATGTTATCAAGATACTCTTCCGGTGTTAGCAATTAACATGATCTCATGGTCTAAGGACTAAGATTAATTTGATGATGTTATAGCATTATAAACATAATGACTTTGATCGTAATGCTATACTTCGGATGAATGTTCATCACATCATTCCACCAATGTTTTGACCTCGTTATTAACAACATCCAATGTCCATGATCAGGAAACCTTGATGATCTTGTTAATCAACAAGCTAGTTTATATGAGAGGCAGTACTAGGAACTTTGTATTTTGTTTATTAAACACACATGTATTAACGTTTCCAATTAATACAATTATAACATGCAAAATAAACATTTATCATAAATATGGAATAAGATAATAACCATTTTTATATTGCCTCTCGGGCATATTCCCTTCAAACCTCAATTTCTTCCGCGAAGGAGGCGCCATGGAGCACATAGGCATGGTAGGGATTGGCTCCTCTATTACAGCGGGAGGACCCTCTGACGTCGTCAGTGAAGAGGCATCTGACTCTTTGCTTTGGGAGCATTTGCGAGTCCCGTGCTCGCTGGACTCGGGGGCTTCCTGCTCCTCCACAACAGGGACGGTAGAGCCCGACTCATCCTCCTCTTCCGCTTCGCGCGGAATTATTCCCTCGGGCTGAGGAGGCAAGTTGGTGGCCACCTTCCAATCCTGAAACCAGAACCAAGCATCAGTATAAGCTACAATGAGCAAGCAATCAAAAAATAAGAAGAACTTTTAAAGAAATCCACCTTAGGTGGAGGGCAACTCGCATAGAAGGGAGGCACGACTGAGTCACCCGGGAGATCCTCCTTGGAGGTGACTTGGTCAGCAGTCGAAACCTCATGTCTACTTCGCCCAAAGAAATGCCCTCTGCGGAGATGCGAGTCACATCAATAGCACCAGTCCAGCAGCACATTGGATGCACCCTGGCCTACAGCGGCTGCACTCGACAACGCATCCATGTACGAATAAGGTCTGTGCCTCCTACTTCCTTGCCTACGTGGCGTTCGAGGTCGCAGACACGCTGGTAAAGGGTTTCTGTTTCCTCCTCTTTGTCGGGCATCACAGTATTCTTCCACGACCTCTTTCTCTTGCAAGCTGCCACCAGAGCAAAGGACGCGAGTCCATAGTGTTCTTTGTCAACCTTCTAGCCGTGAATGTAGAACCACTTCTCCCTCCATCCTTGAACAGATGCAGTAAGGTTGATGGCAAAATAGGTGACATTGGAGTCGACATGGATCCCGCAGCCTCCTATATCGTAGACTACTGAGCCCGAGCCTAACTAGCATTTTATCTTTAAGAGTTTTTTAAAGAGGCCAAAGTGTGGCTCGATTTCAAGCCAGCACTCGCAGAGGGTAATGAAACAAGCGATGTGGAGGATGGAATTCGGGCTTAGCTGGTGCAGCTGGAGCCTATAGAAACAAAACAACCCCCTCACAAACCTGTGAAGGGGGAGAGACAGACCGCGAATAATGAACGCGAGGAACATCACTCGAAGCCCAACAGGAGGACTGGGGATTACCTCATCACCGGGGATGCGACAATAATCTTCCACGGCAAAAAGCACCACATCTTGTCATTGGGTGAAGAGCTCTGAAGGCTTGATGGTGGATGGATGCCACGACCCATTCGTGACGCAGGTTCCTAGGCCCTTCTTCTTCCCAGCCATGGTGGCAGTGCTGGTAACCGCGGTGACGGCGCCTTTCTTCTTAATTGTGGCAGTGGCGGCCGCAGATCCAGTGGTATAGCTTCCTTTCTTCTTTCCCATCTGGCGCTGGCGGTGAGAGCGCAGGAAGTAGCTCAGAAAAGTGCGAAGCTGGTCTAGCGCCGCAAAGAGGGTGAGAGCAACGGAGAAGCAAGGACAGCAATGGAGGCTGTGCGCGAGGAGGAAGATGAGTTGTGGGGAATTACCGCACAACAGATCTCTACTTAACCTCATAGAAGATGCCATCCAACGGCCAGGAGAAAACCAACTAGGCGCGTGGCAGAGTAAAACCACGAACCGTCACTCCACTCCCCCATTACGCGCGAGAATCAAGGAGACATAATTAAAACAAAGATTACACACGCTTGGTCAAATCCAAGTCAGAAAATGGGACCCACTTTCGTCATGTCCCGTCAAAACTGCTCACGTGGGTAACTGAGGTCATCTCATCATCAGCACTGACGTCACTTACTCCAGCAGGAGCACTTTTTGACTTCTCTAGTCCTTACTCAAGTGTTCGACTCAACCAAGCACTTTTTGACTACTCTAGTCCTTACTCGAGTCTTCGACTCAACCAAGCACTCAGGGGCTACTCCTAATAGGAGCGCTGGCGGCGCACCCGAGGAACTTTGTAAGACATCCAAGCATTATGACAACTTATTTTCTCTCAAAAACCCTTCACTAAAATCAACGATTCGACTGCGGACTCCGGGTTACTCCAATAGGGAGCGCTGAAAGCACATTCGACTGAAACAAGCAAAAGACGACAACAGTCACAAAATAATTATAGTCCCCACTCGAGTCTACAACTCGAATAGGCACTCGGGGGGCTACTCCCATAGGGAGCACTGGTTGCGCACCCTATGATCTTTTCTTATACATAACTGTGTGTTGACTACGTCTACACTCGAATGCTTTGGCGATTCCAAGAGACTATGTCTCCTAGGCCACCCGAATCATCTCCGCGATGACAAAATTCGGATGCCACGCTTGCAGCGTGAAGATAATACTTGAAGAAGGTGTGACAACGCACCTACTGCACTCTACCAGAAACAATATGTGCATGCAGGTACGATGAAATAAGCCTTGACGGACGCGTCGAGTGCTCACATTTGAACACTGGGATTCGACTTTATAAGACCTCTGCGTCCTGAGTCGAATCACGCCTGCACTTTTCTGAATTCGAGTACGAGGACTCGAATTTGGGTAGATTGCGTTGCTTTTCCCTATGGCAGTTAACTGATCTCGATACATCGAATAAATCAGGCATGTATACCAACAGTCCCTATGATACAAATTAGAGCACTCGAAAACATGCTCAGCTGTGCACTCGAAAGACTTCATAAGTCTCCACTCGAATCTGCGATTCAACCGGGCACTCGGGGGCTACTGACATGGGCATACCTTAAAGGTACTCGATCTTGGTATATACGGTCCAGTCTAGCAGAAGCCCACGACGTTATCAGGGCCCAATCAAATATTTGGGTGACCTAAGGAGACTCCGACTGCTTGTGGCACACGGCGAGCTCAAGAGATAAAAAGTTTAAAAGGGACAAACCCTAAATTGTAACCAACTCGACCTGCTACCCGAGACCTAGCCTATCTATATAAAGGCTAGGAGGGGGCGGCTAGGAGGAGGATCACAACCCTAGTTTCCACAACATCGCCAGATTGCATCTACGGACCCCCTGTAACTTTCGACTCCTTCGATAATTCCAAGAGAAGACAAGCAGGAGTAGGATCCTCTACGAGGCCTGAACCTGGGTAAACCTTGTGTCCCTGTGTGCTTGTTTGCTAGCCGATTGATTCCTCTAGCGCTCCCTCCTTCTCCAAAACCCAAATCCATAACAATGGGCATTGATGTGTTTAACCCTCGTCACTTAAATTCACGGCAAAAATCCGGCATGACCTTTGCTAAAAATGGTCATGCCGGAGTGCCATAAATTCATTGAAACAGAAGTTAATTGACATTCCAGCAAAGCATTGGCAACTCATTGTACATGCACAAAATGTACCAATAACCATGCCATCCATCAAGCATCACCATATCAACTACACCACGAGCAGCACACATTCAGTCCATTCGTTATTTAAAGTATCAACTAAAGTAGCTAATCTAAAGTACCAGCTAATCTAAAGTACTAGCTAATATAAAGTACCAGCTAATCCTTCACGATGTTCAAAATCCGAATAGCAAAGTAGCAGAGGATGTTCACCTTGTTGAAGCTAATCTGAACAAAATCTGAACAAAGTACCAGCTAATCAGAACAAAGTACCGGCTAATTCGAATAAAATACCAGCTAATTCGAGCAAAGTACCAGAAATAGGAGGGGGAGGGAAAGGGGGTCACCTTGTTGCAGTGTAGAAGACCGCGGCGGCGCTGATCCAGTTCAATTTAATGGACCGAGAAGAAGACTGCAGCGGACTGAGAAGAAGACCATGGCGGCGCTAATCCGGTTCAATTCGATGGCCAATTCAACGGACCGAGAAGAAGACCGCGGCTGCGCCGTCCTCTGGCCTGCGTCGTGCGTGGGGAAGGACCGTGTCGATGCGAGGGGGCACGACGGTGCGGAGCGAGGGGACAACGACGACGCGTGGGGATGATGATGGTGAAGCGAGGGGCGCGGCGGTGCGGGTCGCCAGAGATAGAGAGCTAGGGTTGCTTGCGAGCGAGGGGAGTTGGGGATTTTTCTCGGGCCGCATCAATGAGTGAGACATTGGGTCTTACAAGTGGTGACCTATAGGACTTACCCCCGGCGAACGCGCTCATTCGCCAGTGGTAACTATACACCCACTTACTAGTGGGACCCCCACTTACCCCCGGCGCCGTAGTGTGTGAGTGCATCAACTACATAAAATGATGGTGTTGTTCAATACGTCGCCAATATATAGCACAGAGAGAAGATCGACAACATGAAATAATATAATGATGAGTTCGATCAATACACATGTCATTGAAGACGACACACATAAAATGATGTTCCGCGTCGCCATCCAAAAGAGTTTGCGTATGTAGTACACTTATACATCATTAATTAGAGATACACACAATTAGGGTTTTAGGGTTTACGGTTTAAGGTTTATTGTTGTTTCTTCATACTCGATCTCTCTTCTTCTTGCCCTTCTGCTTGGTCTTTGTTGACTTGACCCCACGGGTGTACGGAGGAAGAGATGACGACCTAGGTAGCGTGGTCCTCATTCTTCTTTTTGTGCGGTGCATGGTAGGTTTCAACTCAATTTCTATGAGCGTTAATTTTTTTAAAATATAGATCTTACAAATATGTTTTCTGCTAGGATCTAGAAACTATGTTCAACGGGACATAATTCTTTCAGTTTGCTTTTTTTTCTGAATCACCGGTGGCGTCAAGGCAGGGAGGCGCTACCCTAATCAAGCATTCCTCTGAGCTCGGAAGGACTTTTTTCTTGACAATCAATGCCATATATATTTATCGTAGCAAATAGTACATGGTAAAGATACATGAGATGGCTTCAGCAATTACAAAATAAAGTCTAAAAGGAACTATCCAATCATCGAGATCTTCAAACTCCTTCTTCTTCCATGACACAATCTTGCACTTTTTCGAAGGTAGCCACATAAAGAATACATAGGTACCAAACCATATACCTGTAAATACCATCTAGAGTTCTCCCATAATTTTAATTTGAGCTGCAGTGCCAAGGGTGCGTGAACGCACTCAGCCATTAGAGTAATCAATCGACATCGACATGAGCACCAACTCTAGTATTCCAGGGAAGACAAACCGAACAACCTCGTCGACGTTGCTGGAGAGCCGAGAGTACGAATCCCCATTGTCGAGAACGTGGCCGTCGGGAAAGATATTGCGAGGACAAACCTCCTCGCGACAACCAACAAAAACCATCCAAAATCGATCCGGCGAAGCAAGATCTAAAAAACCATACCGAAAGAAATTAGATCTTCCAACACCACCATTGACGCCGAGAAGAAACTCACGTTGTCGAACGAAGGACCGGAGAACACTTATTGTAGACGATGCCATCTCCATCGACGTGAAGACTGAAAACGAGCAGCAAAAACCTAATCTAATTTATTAAAAATACTACTTGTATCAATGACTCAACTCATAGATCAGTGTCCTCACTCCTCCCGGCGCCGGTAAGGCTGGCTGGAGGAGGGGGAACTGACTATGGAGGAGGAGGAGGAGGATGGAGGCGGCTAGATTTGGGGAAGAGAGAGCGAGGCGGCGGCTGTGTCCAGGAAAACTCTATATGAGCTCAGAAGGACTTGTGTTACCCACCGCCGGGGTTTCTAGGGTTGTTGTCCACCATCTATCCAATTTGAACTTCTGCATGGAACTGTCTTATATAACGTCCATATACACTTAGTTAGCAACCTCTACCATGCTTTGCTTTGTCTGTCTGGCATATGTACCAACATTACTAGACACAGTCTATATATTCTCTAAATATGTCTCCTGCTTGCTTTACCAATTGGGGATCTCTACATGCATGTTGTGTTTGTAGTCTGCGTGCGATCGATCCCCTGTACGTACTGTACACGTCTCAACGCCTAACTGTTTTCAGTGTTTGTTTTCCCAAGTCACTCTGCATATATTATGGGCATGATAAATGGGCCGGCCGGGCGGCTTGCCGGACACTCCATCGGTGGAGCATGATAAATGAACGAGGACATGCATGCGTGATCGGTTGGATCGGTGCATCCTTAGTCCGGTCATTCACGCAATGAATGCACGTACTCCCATCGTAAGTATGTTTCGTTCTCACGGTGGAATCGATAGCCGGACTTAACACCACCACCGGCAGCTATCTAGACTCCTTTTCTTTTTCCTTTTTTTTTTTGCGAATCTGCAGCTATCTAGATTCTACAGTATTTATGTGCCGCTACCTATGCTTGCTTGCTTGCAAACAGCTACTACTATATCAAGATTATCTCATCATCACTCTCACCGTTCACAGCTTGTCAAGCAACTAGTCCACGTTGTAATTGTCGTACGCCGTGTTTAGAACAGTTCTTGTCGGCTTCTAGAGCGGCTTTGGGTCGACAACAGCCGCAGCCGAAAAATAAATCCTTTTTAAGCTAGCACAGTGGGGAGAAGCTATAGGTGGGTGTCGTAGACGCAATTATCAGCGGCCGGCTAGCCACTTGCTTTGGAGTGCATCTTACTCCTCTCCAAGAAATATATGTATATGCAGCCGCACTGCAGGACCAGCTAACACTAGTAGAAAATGAGTCTTTGGTTCGGGGCCGGGACTAATGGTCCGAACAAGACGGCCCGATGAGGCCGAGCACTTTGTCCCGGTCCGTAAGAAACCATTAGTCCCGGTTTTACAAACCGGGACAAATGGGTCTGGGCCGGCGCGCGTGCTCCTGGCAGAACCTTTAGTCCCGGTTTGTATCTCAAACCGGGACTAATGGCCTGGCCCTATATATCTGCACCCAGCCCTCCACTCTCTCCTGTTTTTTTCCTATGTGAGAGGTGGGTATAACTTTGTGCTAACTTTTTTTCTTCATATGCACTAGAGGTGTTCGGTGAAATGCATGTTAGAGCGATGCCACTTGAGTTCACACAAGACAAAATATGATATGAGGTGCCAGAGCGACACTTAAGGTTTCTCCTCTTTATTTTGAAGTGTCCTAAAAGGTTAGCAACTATTTTCTCGTTTTGACTGCGCGGTACTAATTTAAGCATTGTGATTGCGTTTGATATATATGCATGGTTGTATGATGCAGATGAGCCACCCATGGATGTACGGTGACCGACGCTCTGACGCTTACAGAGAAGGCGTGCGTTCTTTTCGCCTTGTGGCCGAGGCGAACAAGCGGCGGGATGGTTTTATGTGTTGTCCATGTGTTGAATGTTGGAATGAGCAGGCTCACACTTCCTCATGAGTCATTCAGAGCCACCTGCTTCGGTCCGGTTTCATGTCCCGCTATAATGTTTGGACCAAGCACGGAGAAAGAGGGGTTATGATGGAAGACGGCGATGAAGAAGAGAACGATGATGACAACTACCGATCTATGTTCCCTGAATACGATGATACCGCATTTGAAGATAATGAAGAAGAAGGGGGTGAAGAACGGGAACCAGATGAGCCCGTTGATGATTTTGGTCGGGTCATTAGTGATGCAAGGCGAGACTGCGACACAGAAAAGAAGAGGTTGCAGTTCGAGCAGATGTTACAGGACCACAACACATTGTTGTATCCAACTTGTGAAGATGGCCAGAAGAAGCTGGGTAGCACACTGGAATGGTTGAAGTGGAAGGCAGAGACCGGTATGCCTGACTCGGGATTTGAAAAGTTGCTGGTAATAATGAAGAAGCTGCTTCCAAGAAATAACCAATTGCCCTCCAGTACGTACGAAGCAAAGAAACTTGTTTGCCCTCTAGGATTAGACGTGCAGAAGATACATGCATGCCCTAATGACTGCATCCTCTACCGCGGTGGGAAGTACGAGAATATGGATAAATGCCTGGTATGCACTGCATTGCGGTATAAGATCAGAAAAGATGACCCTGGTGATGTTGAGGGCTAGCAACCCAGGAAGAGGGTTCCTGCCAAGGTGATGTGGTATGCTCCTATAATACCACGGTTGAAAAGTTTGTTCAGAAATAAAGAGCATGCCAAGTTGTTGCGATGGCACATGGAAGACCGTAAGAAAGACGGGATGTTGAGGCACCCTGCTGATGGTCGGCAGTGGAGAAAAATCGAGAGAGACTTCCCGGACTTTGCTGGTGACGCAAGAAACTTATGGTTTGGTCTAAATACCGATGGCATGAATCCTTTTGGGGAGCAGAACTGCAGTCACAGCACCTGGCCCGTGACTCTATATATCTACAACCTTCCTCCTTGGTTGTGCATGAAGCGGAAGTTCATTATGATGCCAGTGCTCATCCAAGGCCCGAAGCAACCCGGCAACGACATTGATGTGTACCTAAGGCCATTAGTTGATGAACTTCTACAGTTGTGGGCCAAACCAGGTGTACGTGTGTGGGATGAGCACAAACAGCAGGAATTTGACCTACAAGCGTTGCTATTCATAACCATCAATGATTGGCCTGCTCTTAGTAACATTTCAGGACAGACGAACAAAGGATACAATGCATGCACGCACTGTTTAGATGAGACTGAAAGTATATATCTGGATAAATGTAGAAAGAATGTGTACCCGTACAATCGTCGTTTTCTTCCGCCCAGTCATCCCTTAAAGAAGAAAGGCAAGCATTTCAATGGCAAGACAGAAACCCGGACGAAGCCTGTCCCCCGTAGTGGTGCTGATGTATTTGGTATGGTCAAGGATTTGGATGTAATCTTTGGAAAAGGTCCTGGAGGACAACCTGTTCCGAAAGACCCCATTATCAGACACGCACCCATGTGGAAGAAGAAATCTATATTTTGGGAGCTACCCTATTGGAAAGTGCATGAGGTCAGCTCTGCAATCGACGTGATGCACCTGACGAAGAATCTTTGCGTGAATATTCTAGGCTTCCTGGGCTTGTATGGGAAGTCAAAAGATACCCCGGCAGCACGGGAGGACGAGCAACATCATAAAGGACGAGACGGCAAGCATCCAGGGCAGTTTCAAGGGCTTGCCAGCTACGCTCTTACCAAAGAAGAGAAGGAAATCTTTTTTGAAGTCCTTTTCAGTATCAAGGTCCCATCTGGCTTCTCGTCGAATATAAAGGGAATAGTAAATATGAAAGAGAAAAAATTCAAAACCTAAAGTCTCATGACTGCCATGTGCTTATGACGCAATTGCTTCCGGTTGCATTGAGGGGTATTCTACCAAAAAATGTTCGACTAGCCATTGTGAAGGTATGTGCATTCTCAATGCAATTTCTCAGAAGGTAATCGATCGAGAAAGTCTATCAGGGTTACAGATTGATGTGGTCCAATGTCTGGTCAGCTTCGAGTTGTTGTTCCCGCCATCCTTCTTCAATATTATGACGCACCTCCTAGTTCACCTAGTCGAAGAGATTAGAATTCTCGGTCCTGTGTTTCTACACAATATGTTCCCCTTCGAGAGGTTCATGGGAGTCTTAAAGAAATATGTTCATAACCGTGCTAGACCATAAGGAAGCATCTCCAAGGGCTATGGAACAGAGGAGGTCATTGAGTTTTGTGTTGACTTTCTTCGTGACCTTAAGCCGATTGGTGTTCCTGAATCTCGGTATGAGGGGAGGATGACTGGAAAAGGCACACTAGGAAGGAAATCAATGGTATGTAGGGACGGACATTCTTTCACTCAAGCACACTACACAGTTCTACACAATTCCACCGTGGTGGCTCCGTATATCGAGAAACACAAGAATATTCTACGCTCCGAAAACCCGGGGAAGCCTGAAACCTTGATTAAAGGGGAACACGAGAAGAATTTTGGCAATTGGTTGTAGACACATCTCATGGATAACACCACTATTGGAGATGAGTTGTACTCGTTGGCCAGGTTACCATCTTCGACTATATGTACTTTCCAAGGGTACGAGATAAATGGGAATACATTTTACACGATCGCCCAAGATAAAAAGAGCACCAACCAAAACAGTGGTGTCCGCTTTGATGCAACAGATGACAATGGGTAGATTGACACATATTATGGGTACATAGAGGAGATATGGGAACTTGACGATGGACCTACTTTTAAGGTCCCTTTGTTTTGGTGCAAATGGGTCAAGCTGACAGGAGGCGGGGTACATGTAGATGAAAAGTACGGCATGACAACAGTGGATCTCAACAATCTTGCGTACATGGATGAACCATTCGTCCTAGCCAACAATGTGGCTCAGGTTTTCTATGTGAAGGACATGTCTACCAAACCGAGAAAAAGGAAAGATAAGCAAAAGAGTACAGAATACGATGAGCCAAAGCGCCACATAGTTCTTTCAGGGAAAAGAAACATCGTGGGAGTGGATGACAAGACATACATGTCAGAAGATTACAGTAAGTTTCATGAAATTCCGCCCTTCAAAGTGAAAACTGACACAAGCATCATGTTAAACGATGAAGATTCTCCATGGCTACGGTGCAGAAGAAAACCACAACACTAGATGTTGGTGATGTGTAATAATGTATTAAACCTTTTATTTGAGACATAAATCTATGTGTATTAAACCTTTTATTTGAGACATAAAGGTCCCTTTTCATGTAATACATCTTGCTCAATCAAACTAGACGTTGACGACCGGATTCTGAGCCGCGGTAGGTGATCACACAAAGAGAAGGAACCATCACAAGAGAAGGAACCCACAAACACTAAGGATACATGGCACAACTGAAAATTAAGATACATAGCACAACTAAAAATTAAGAAACATGCTTAATGGTTGGAGTGATTCAGTCATGCTCCTGCCTAGCCCTGTAATACGCGCCACTGTAGTCGTCGTAGTCGTCGGCGCCGTCGTCGCTATCATCGTCGGGGTTGCCATAGTCGAACCTTGAAGGTTGGGCACGCGTGGGCTGGATTTGAGGGTACCGCAGGCGGGGGTTATTGCCGGTCGTGTTGTAGGCCATGACACTCTGGAGAGTACGGCCGCTCCACCACAGCCGACGGTCGGCCTCGTTGAAGTTCGAAGGAGGTGGGCCGTCCTCCTCGTGCCTGGCGAGCGCCCTCTCACGCCGATTGATGAAGAAGGCTTCCCAAGTCGGGAAATAGTCGGGATGCCAGTTAGGATTCCTCCGCTGCTCTGGCGTGAGCTCGAGGTAGTAGTGGTTTGTGCTGGCCATTCGGCGCTCCACACCTAGAGGTACAGGAGGGACCGGCACGCCTCCGGTGCTCAACATCCAGCCGGTGGGGACGCGGTAGCCCGGTGGGCAGGGGTAATTCGAGGCGCAAAGCGCCTCCGCCTCCCGGGTGGTTAGAGATACGATGGAAGCCATGGGAAGAGAATGATGAGTCTAGATGTGATATGTAAATGGAGGCTAAGCATACATATATATACTGAAAAAATGGCGGGAAGACAGAGGTGGGAACCGGTGGAAAGCACGGGAACACAGTGGCGTGGGAAACTTTCATCCCGGGTGGGGGCTCAAACCGGGACAAAAGATGGGGGGCCTTATCTGGGGGAGGCTTATCTGGGAGGGCCTTATCTAGGGGGTGGCTAACCTTTAGTACCGGCTGGTGGGTGCAACCGGGACTAAAGGTGGTTTTTGTGTCATCTAACAAAACTGTCGGTGGGATAAGGACGTGTGGGTAACCTTTAGTACCGGGTGGGGGCTCAAACCGGGACTAAAGCTGTCGGTAGGATAAGGACGCATGGGTGGACGCACTGCTCGATGAGATAAAGCATGTAGCGCACGACGCCCTGTCGGAGGAAAAAGACAAAGTAGAAGCGGCGACGTGCCTATAAAAGGAGCATCGATACTCCATGGCAAGCAGCTCAACAAGCCAACATGGATGGAGAGTTTCATCCCCATGGATGGAGGAAAGGGTTGGGAAATCTCCCGTGGCGGAACTTCTCGAAGATGCCCTTGGTGCACACGCCCTATGGCATCTTCGGAAGTTCCGCCTTGGAAAATATTTTCCTGCTACCCCGTGAAAGACTCCATCTCCGCCTCCCTGGGGTTAGAGGTATGGTAGAAGCCATGGGATAGAGTAGAGGCCATGGGATAGAGGCGGCAAATATGAGTCTAAACCCTAAACCCTAAACCCTAAGTCAGAGGAGGGAACCCTAAACCCTAAACCAAAAACCCTAAACCAAAAACCCTAAACCCTAAACCCTAAACCCTAAACCAAAACCCTAAACCAAAAACCCTAAACCCTAAACCAAAAACCCTAAACCCTAAACAGAAAATTATTTTGAATAGTTTGACTAGTTAGAATAATTATTTGACTAGTTAGAATAATTATTTGACTAGTTAGAATAATTATTTTATAAAACAGAAAATTGATTTGAATCACTTATTCAAAAATATGCAAAATATAATAGTTAATGCATTTTTAAATTGAAAATGGCAAAATGGTTATTAGTTTCACTAGTTAGAATAATTATTTTATAAAACAGAAAATAGATTTGGATTAGTTATTCAAATTCAAGAACTTTTCATGTTGAAATTTTTCTCAAATTCATAAGTATGTAAAAACTGTAAAATTCAAATGTTTAAAAAATATGCTAATTGAATTTTTTTAAACAGGCGCGCCCCTGGGTGAAAAAATTGAAAAAGGGACCTTTAGTCCCGGTGCGTGCTACGCACCGAGACTAAAGGTGTGGCATTGGCGCGCGCCTGTTGGGCTGGGCCGAAAACCCTTTAGTCCCGGTGGGTGGCACGCACCAGGACTAAAGGGGGGACCTTTAGTCCCGGTCCCCGTCTGTATAACGCACCGGGACTAAAAACCCTTTAGTCCCGGTTCATTATACGGACCGGAACTAAAGGTCCCCCACCTATATATCTTCTCCCCACGCGCCCCTTCTTCTCCCCACACAGAGAACACCCACGCGCGCGAGGACGATGAATCGACGCCGGCAGGCTGCCCGACTCGCTCTCTGGCCGCCACCACCCCAACCACCGCCGCCGCCACTCACTCCAGCCGCCACCGTCGCCGCCACTGCAGCCGCCTCGCGCGCGCCGCCAGCCAGCAGAGGTACACCGGCCCGCCTCCCCTTCGCTCCCCCGTCCGGCCGGCTACATGGCGGCGCGGCGCTGCTGGCCACTGTGGGCGAGCAGGCCGGGCCGGCGACAGCCGTGCACGCTGGCGGCGGTGCGGGCGATGCGGCCGGGGCGGCGCCCCGGCCAAAGTTCTCTGTTTTCCATTTTTTTTATTTTGTAGTAGTTAATTGTAATAGTATTTTGTAATATTTAGTAGTTAATTGTAGTAGTTAATTGTAGTAGTTGTTTGTAGTAATTGTAATAGTATTTTGTAGTAGTTGTTTGTAGTAATTGTAATAGTTAATTGTAGTAGTTAATTGTAGTAGTATTTTGTAGTAGTTAATTGTAGTAGTTGTAATATTTAGTTGTAATAGTATTTTGTAGTATATAGTTAATTTTATTTTGTAGTGTAATATTATTTAATTTTGTGTGTAATTTTATTTTGTAGTATATTGTATTATAGTAGTATTTTGTAGTAGTTTGTAGTGGTCACGGGCCCCTACACTTAGGGTTAGGGTGGTAGTGGTCGCGGGGCCCCGCATTTAGGGTTAGGGTGGTGGTGCTCGCGGGCCCCCGGACTTAGGGTTAGGGTGGTAGTGCTCGCGGGCCCCCGGAGATAGGGTTAGGGTGGTGGTTCTCGCGGGCCCCCGGACTTAGGGTTAGAGTGGTGGTGCTCGCGGGCCCCCGGACTTTGTGTTAGGGTGGTAGTGCTCGCGGGCCCCCGGACTTAGGGTTAGGGTGGTAGTGCTCGCGGGCAGCCGAACTTAGGGTTAGGGTGGTGGTGCTCGCGGGCCACCGGACTTAGGGTTAGGGTGGTAGTGCTCGTGGGCCCCCGGACTTAGGGTTAGGGTTAGGGTTAGGGCATCACTAGAATTTTGCTATTGTTTAGTATTATTGTAGCAAATTGCGTGTTCATATTATTGTTTAGTATTATTTTATGCAGCTATATTGAATGAAAAATGTTATTGTGTGCATTTTGTAGAAAACTATGGATCCAATCCGGAGAGACCTAGCACAGGAAGAAACTCTCGAGGATATGATCAACGACACCCCCCATGTTGATCCACCCGAATCTCCGTCGATTTATCTGAACCCCTCCGGTGAGGGAGAGGAGGTCGACCGAAATGATCAAGGAGAAGCCGATGGCTCCGGTGGTGGAGAAGCCGACAGCTCCGGTGGTGGAGAAGCCAACGACGAGGTATATATATGAAGTCTGGTGATCAGTAGATGCATTAACTGAGTTGTATATATATACAAATTGACGAATGTTTCTTCTCTTAGGCCTCCACATCGAGCAAAAAATATTCCAAACGAGGCCCGGCCAAAAAGTTGGACGCATCTACGCGTTATACAATTACGCGGGTATCACCACGGGGTGAACCGGTGGAACCCGAAAAGGCTAAAACTGTATTTAAACAACAATGCGGAGTTATGGTTAGGGATCGCATCCCGATCACCGTTCGAGAGTGGAATAAGACCAAAGGGGCGAAAGAGGGTGAGTATGTCGCCGACAGGTGCAAAGAGGGTCTTTGGAATGACCTCATGACACATTTCACCCTGCCATAATGTGAGGATGATGCCGACACAGCTGCATTGAGGAAGAAAGTCAAGCAGTGGACTCTTACAAAGATGGCCAAACTATTCAAGAACTGGAAGAAAGCATTATGGCAAAAGTATCAGAAGATGAAGAAGACTCCTAAATTTGAATGCTATCTAACGAAGTAGCAGGCTAACTGGGATGCATTTGTGAAGTACAAGGAGTCACAACCTGCTATGGAAACGTCAGAAAAAAACAAGAAAATGCCGCGATGAAGAAATATCACCATCACCTGGGGCCAGGGGGCTACACGGCTGCCATGCCAAAGTGGGATGCTAAAGAGAATGAGCTGCTTGCTAAAGGGATCACTCCAGAACCAATACGCGAAGAATGGGATCTGAGGGCAAGGAATTGGTTCCTTGGGCATGGGAGTGAGTATGACGAAAGTACAGGGGACCTTATTTGCAGTGACGGGATTAGGATACCCCGGGATACATGGCAGAAAGTGGTGAAGGAGATTAAAGCGGGGATAACAAAGTTATGTCCCGATAGAGAGAAAGACTTGCTGACAAAGGTCTTCGGGAATGACGAACGCGAAGGACGTGTACGAGGCCTTGGCCCTAGTTATACGTGGGAGATGGGGTTTCCCAAAGACAGAGATACTTATAGGAGCCGAGAGAGAGAAAAGAGGCGACGGCAGGAGGAGGAGGGAGACAGGTTCACCGAGTTGCTAGGAACACTTTGAATGCATCAGCAACAGATTGACGAACTTCGAGGAGCAGCATGCCTGCAAGATCCTGTACTCGATATTACCGCTGTCCCATCTCAGCGGAAAAAAGCATGGTGGTTGAATCGTAGGTCCCTTCTGACGATGCACGTATGGTAGATGGAGGTCCCGGCTACCCCGTGGATGGAATCAAGGAGCAGGCATCTTGTGAGCTCCATCAAAAGGTGAAGAACCTATCCATCAAGGTGGCGGTCGGATGTTCTTTACCTTGTCCACCTGGCGCACGCTAGCATGGCCGTGAGATTCCAGCTGGCTATGCTAAAGTTGGTGTGGATGAAATCGCAATGGGGTGGGACTCAATGGAGCTTGACATCCCTGGACCTGAAGGTGAGAGGACACTCGAAGAAGTACTGGGTGGTATCATTCTATGGGACAAGAACAACATCAAGCTTCCAGGATGGACGCCAAAGCCAACACTGCCTCCGATTGGTCGCATGTCACCTTCACCTCCATCACCTCCAAGAAGCCCACCCCATGACTACGACCACCACAGCCCGAGTCCATCTCGATCTCTACCGCAGCCTCCGATCAGTACTAAACGACGCAGGAGCCCAAAACGACAAATGTCGCCCCTCCCAAGAGTACCTCATAAGAATCTTCCTATCAGACCTTACGATCGTACTGACGAGGAAACCGACATGATCCTAAAGGCCGAATGTGTTGCGCAGCTTCAAAAGAAGAAACCCGAGCCCGCCCCGGTATACACCGAGAAGCAAAAAGCGTATGCACTTTCTTTTCTGAACACAAAATCGCAATATGACCTGCACCATAAGCCAGATGACTATCGACACACACTTCAGAAGGAAGTGAAGAAGAGCAAATCAAGTAGAAGTGCAAGCGGGAGCAAATCATCAAGTCAAAGTGCAACCGGGAAAAGAAAGGACGTCCCCCAGCTCGGGGAATAGGCCAAAAAATCGACCCCACCCCTCAAGGTGGTATCCTATGACACTCCCCAGCAGGATATGGAAGAAGCTAAGAAGCTTGCGGCCGCTATGAATGTGACTGTTGAGGAATTGCGGTTCCCAGGACGACAAGTTACCCAAGGCTCAGGTAGTCCCTACATATGTCCCAGGGAAGCCTCTGGTCAACTTTGAGCAGTTCCAACAACTGCCAACACAAATGCGGAGTTTACATAAATGGTACTTGAAAGCCGTAAAGGAGGAGAGAATAATGATCATGGCGAAAGTCCCACATGACTACTACTTCCGAGAAGAAGAGGTCCATGTTGAGTTTCCAGAACTCTTCCAGTTATACACTTTCGACGCCCTCGACAAAAGTCTCATGAGTTGCTATTGTCTGTAAGTTGTTGAATTCATTGTCTATATATACGTTGTTCATTTTTTTCAGTTGTTCAGTTCATTGCATGTAATTATCCTAATTATATCCTTTTGTACTCTATTATTATGCAGAATGAAGATCATGAAATGTAAAAGAAGGTCAATCTTCAGTGTTGGGCCAGATAAAATACATTGTCAGACGCTAAAGGATAAACCCGAGGACACACAGGAAAACCTTCTAAGGTTTCTAACGGAGCAAAATTTTTGTGACCACATACTGTTTCCTTACAATTTCGCGTGAGTGTCTTACTCTATTGTACACATTCTCTTTTGCTTACTCGGTGTTAAGTATAATTGATGAGTTACTGATGTATATATAAACGTGTACAGTTTCCACTGGATTCTCATGGACATTCAACTTGATAAGGGAAGAATTGAAGTCATGGACCCATTAAAGAGACCCCTAGAATAGTTTAGGGACATGCATGACATGCTCTAGAGGTAATTTTCGCGCTACATTGGTCTCTTTCGTTGATTTTCTGAGATATCACGTAATAAATAACTCATTCATTTTCTTTACCGGGTAGGGTTTGGAACCAGTTCAAGAGTGTGGTTACGGGTGACTTTAGTGAGAAGCTGACGTTTAAGCCGGTCTCGGTAAGTAATACGATCATCTCTTTACTTCTAGTTTCAATACAATTATGATGTTGGATTATTATTTTGATTGAATTCTATTCTTGTAAAGTGCGCGAGGCAGCCACAGGGGACGAATCTATGTGGATTCTACGTTTACGAGTTCATTCGCACGTTTACTAGTGAGCTGAATGATTATAGAGTCGATGTAAGCAATACATTCATAACATTATTTTTATTACCGTCACTTTTTCTTATCATGATTGATATTCATATTGATCTCCTTTTCTTATATAGTTCGAGAAAATGCGGGATCAGCTCCTACCACAGCAACACGTAGTAGCAATTGCTGAAGAACTGGCAGGATTCTTGATGAACGAGATGATAGATGATGCCGGAGAATTTAGTATGAATAGGCGCCGATGATCTCCGACCATGTAATTGAATAGACGGGCTCTAGTCCCGATAATTGTTATCTCCATGTGTAACTATCATGTATATATTTGTATGCTCGATCTTAAGTATCTTATATATGCACGAACATGTACGGTATGTGGTAGCGTAGAAAACTATTTTGAAATGAAAAAAAAGATATAAATTCAATTCTCTGCCGCGGCAGAGAAAGTGTCTAAAATTCTGCCGCGGCAGAGAACCATTTGTCCCAGTTCGTAATACGAACCGGGACTAATGGGGGGGCACCCAGCGTCCGCAGAGACAGCCACGTGGATGCCCATTGGTCCCGGCTGGTAAGAGGGGCGGGACTAATGGGTGGGCCTTTAGTCCCGCCCCTCCAGTCCCGGTTACCAGGACCAGGACTAAAGCCCCTTACGGGCTGGGACTAGAGGCCCGTTTTCCACTAGTGTAAGAGCATCTCTAGCAGATACTAGAAAAGGCCCAAAACCGTAAAAG
The DNA here is from genome assembly GCA_910589775.1 of Avena eriantha. Lineage (NCBI taxonomy): Eukaryota > Viridiplantae > Streptophyta > Magnoliopsida > Poales > Poaceae > Avena > Avena eriantha. The sequence goes on along the minus strand of OU342742.1, from coordinate 173,426,512 downwards.
TTCGGCAGGTTTACGGTTTTGGTGCTAAAAAGTTGCCCGATCAGACACCGTATTGTCGGGCCGCCCTGTAAAAAAATTCCGGGTCACGGAAAATTTTCCCGACCGACTGCTATATCTTTAGTTCGAAGGGTTCGATACGGATCGAGATCAGTCATCCCCTCTCCTCCACACCTCTGTCACGCGCCACCCGTCGCCCGCCACTCAAATCGAAGACCTCCGGCGACGAATCCACGACCGCTCATTGCAGATCCGCCACCGCCGACGCAACATGAGCCACCGGGGAGCATTGAGGGACGTGGGTGGCGGCCAGGATGGCCATGCCGCCCAAGCACGCCGTCGGAGCGACGACAAGGAGGAGGAGCGACACCGCTGCTTGCGTGCCGACGGTGCACGGAAGCGCGCAGCCCTGCAATACCACTACCACGACTCACAAGTGCCGCGGAAGCTGCTCCGGCGCGAGGTGGAGAGTTCGAGCGCCACCGTCGCAACGCGGGGGAGGGGATCTCCCCCGGATACACGCGTCTGCTGCCGCCGATGGAGGAGGAGGAGCTGCAGGGTACGACCCGACGGCTTTCGGCTTCAGGTTCACGGCGGAGGACTTTGTCGAGACGCCGAGCTCGAGCGCATCATACCGCTCATCGTCTAGTGCAGCGCCGCTGAGGAGGACGATAACCGGCTCCGCCGCCAGCGTGGCCTCGACATCGACGGCATCCTGCACGAGCAAGGCATCGCGCGTGAGCAGGAGGGCCTGCACCAGTGCCAAGAGTGGGAGCGCGAGCAGAAGATGCAGGATGACAAGTACGTCGACCTCGTCACCGACGAGGAATGAAGCTCGACGCCACCGAGCTCGATCTCGTCGCCGCCGCACCCGTAGGCTCCGGGTAGGGCTGACTTTTGGTTTTTAGGGTTAGGTTTAGGGCGGTGACCACCGTAGATCCATCCTCGCAGCATAGTATCCGCGTTTTGTAAGTAGGATCACCGAATCGCAGCGATGAACTAGTGTGTGAATATGAACTCGCGCCAGATTTCAAATTTCTCGTAATTTACAGTTTCTATGCAGTGTCTGATCACCATCACCATTTTCAGCCCGTAAACCTGAAAAAATTCAACCCGTAAAACACGAGATGCAGTTCGCCTTTTACAGTATCTGCTAGAGATGTTCTAAAAATTTCTGTCCGTCAAACAGACAAGCTAGAACTAGTCGCGTTGTAATGCATTGAACTGAAAAGATCAAGAGGAGTTCTCTACCCTGGCCATTTTTGATTGGCACTGATCCGTGGATTGATCGATGTGTATGTTACCAAGTGAGTATAGCTATCTTTCTTTCTTTTTTTAAAGAAGGTTTCCCTCCGATTTTTAGTACTAGCAGAAACCATACTGGCGATCACTCTGTCCAAGTTTCGAAGCATGGAAGTAAACAAACGTCCGTCTCTAGCCCCTACACATTTCAACGCCCAGCAGCACAGAATAAACAGGATCACCAAGTTTGTCAAACAACAACCACAACTATGCCACAATACCGCAGCAAAGTAACCCTCACGGTTAACAAATCAGCTTCCCTTGCTACCCTGTTCGAACAGCCTGTCCACAGAAAAAGGTATTCAGTCCCCAATAGCCAAACTCTTAATTTCAGATTAGCCTTGGTCAATGAAAGCAAGATATGTCAGTTGCCCAGATTGATTACAATAATCAAGCTAACATATTAGCAGAAGTAATGCATATTTGTAAGGCTGCAATATGAAATCGCACAGATCGATGGTTCCGTAAAATTCAGTTACAGATCACGAAGTATACAGTTGTAGTGCCGAGCAAACAGAACACTTAGCCATGCATGTTATTGTTACTAGGTTAACAAATAGGCACCAAATTATCCCAAATATTTGTCAAATACTAGATATGTGCCTTTGGGCTACGTGTTTGATGTAATGTACTGTATATTTGTTTTCGTGTCAAGGACCAAACAATAAGCATGTAATTATAAGATTGACAATAGAAAAGAAGCAGGTTTCATGATGTTGTTAGCACTTTGATCTGTCACTGAATGTGACTTTCAAGCAGGCCGCAGCGCAAGTGCCGTAGATTAGAACAGGGTATTGACTGTCGAACACAATACTTTCAGTAGTACAATTGATGGTTCCAAAGTTTAGGAAGGTGAAGGCGGGACACCAGTATACTAGTGCTAATGAAAACAATAGGAATGGAGCAAGGAACTATTCCTGCTGCTTGCTGAAAGTGCAATACCTATCCTGAAAGAACCATACCAGTATATGGCAGATTGCCCCATTGTCTCACGTCACACCGACAGAAACTACATCTTCAACTTGAGATACTATTTTACGAAAGCTTTGCTACATGAATGTTTGAATGAAAAACAGAGAGAAACATTAGTTGATAGAAAAATAGAGAGCATTTTTCTAACTACTTTTGACAGCATTGGATGGAATATAGGTAGTTCAGACAGCATTTACTTCTTGACAGTAATGGGACGGATCACAACAAGCAAGCTAACATACTAGCAGAAGTGATGTATATTTGTGAGGAGATATGAACTTGCGCAATATAATTTTGCTGTAAAATTTAGTTTCAGATCATGAAGTATTTACAGTTGTAGTGCCAAGCAACAACAAGTGTTAGCCAGGCATGTTTTTTACTAGGTTGATAAATATATAGGTATTCGAAAGATTCATCAACTGATTTCATGTCAAGAACTGCATAAATTTCTAACTAAGTATTGCAAACTGAATACAACGAGGAAGTACATCTGTGTTCCTAGAGGGTTCGATTGTTTCTAACCACATGGATATTAAGTTCCAGTTAGCATTAGAAGCAACTACATTTAACATATAAAGTCCATTTAGTATTGCAAATTAAATTAAATATTTTTGGACTGCAACTACGGCGCCCAAGGCTAGTCTGAACATTATATTAACAGCCAGTTTGGAAACAATTTACATTTCAGAAGTAGTAAGCGAGACGGAAGGAGATACAGGGGGTTCAGGGTGGATCAAACATATTACACCATCATTTGTATATACTACAAATAAGTGAACTTACATTTAATATGCAATCTGCTTGCCTAAATCTGCAACATAAACCATCATTGGAGTCAATATTGCATACTTGCATCGAAGTAATGAAGTGGACCCAATTGTTCTGTTCCCAAATCAACTAAACAATGCGATGAGCAAAAAACCATGGAGAAAAGGCTGTGCAATATGATACCTCTGGCATCGAATACTCTCTAACTGAGGAAGGCAACCACAAGAAAATGTGACCCACTAATAATCAACTTGGAAGTTGGAAGTGACTCTCGCCTCCGATTATCAGTATGATTATGACTGGAGCCTGAGATCATATAGATAAGGTACTTATACATTTTTCTGTTGAGAAAATTTCTGCAAAAATGAGTATCAAAGAGTGACCGGATAACTCAAAGATAAAGGTCTTCTTTGCATGTGTAATTGACATATAAACAAGGTTCAAAAGCCGCTTGGTTCTTGGAGCTTATCAAGCTTTTTTCAGTACCTAGGAAGCAGTTTGGCGTTCTGTATGCACATATTTTCAGCTGGAAGATCAGGGATGCCAGAGAGAGCACATATTTTCAGGGAATTCAAAGACCAAAAGAACATAGACAGCACAACAGGAAGTATCAGCCGGAAGTACCAAAACTTGGAAAACAGGGACATGTAGGCAGGGTGAGATGAAGCAAAGAGAGCTAAAGCAAAGATAGTCCAGGATATCATGAGATCAACGGTCAAAAAATACTTTACTAGAGGTCTCTGAAGTATTCTCTTTTTTCTAACCATCATGGGAAGACAAAATAAATGGGACTACATGTAAATAGTCATTGTCCAAAGCATTGTAAAAATCTGAAATTCAACTATAAGGAGTTTTGAGTGCTTACACTGTTACACACTGAACATCACAAACTATTTCACTGAGTCAATTCTTCATAACAATAAGCATCATGTGTAAAAATGAGACGTGCAAGATTTTCTTCCCAATATGATCCAAAATAATGGACGGACTCTCGTGTGCCCCTTGGGGAATAGTCAGTTAGATATTCCTTCATTTATAGACATATTGTTTGAACTGTCCAAGTTAATCAAATACATATAGCATCAAATATCATTCGTCACCATCTAAAAACACTTTAATAGCCTAAAGAGGAAAATTATCTTGTAAACTGGTACAGGACATAATATGACAGTAGATGGTTGTTTAACCATGATACACAAAGATAAAGATAGGAGGCATAAGGTGTACCTGAACTAGTCGTTGACAATCCCGCCTGTACAATAAAAGGTGAACCGTCATTTGAGTTAGGCTAATATAGATACATCAGAGAAAAGTATATATTTGTGACGCATCATTGACTCTTATGTAGGAAGAGTATCCCATCAAGAAAGCTTTGTGCTTCATAAGCCTAATGCATTAGAATTGAAATATAGATAAAAATCTAATGTAAGATTTCATTCTTGGGGAAATAAATGGTCCCCTAGTAATCAGGCAGCTACACAAACACGCCAAGCTGAAGATCAGGAGACCAAATGTACTAGATATACTCTCCCACAGGCTCCAGGAGTCGCCTATAAGCGTGTTCACTGACACCACATCACACAAGGAATCAACTGAAAGCAGGTCAAACAAAAAAGTTGCAAAACTGAAGAACGGCCACAATGTTCCAGCAGGTGCCGATAGTAGGCCGAACTTGAACCTAATGCTAGCCATGGAAATAAGGAACATAATCTGATGTCATTCATTCACAGGAAATAACAGGAAGTAAATGCAGTTCTATGGGCCATTCATCAAATTTGGATACAATCCCAAGCTGTTTTCAACACTGATATGAAAAAACTGAATCAGAGGATGCAAGGGTAAGGTGCCAGAGTAGAGCAAAGGACGTGCTATGCCACTGCTGTATGGGCCAAATAAGCCAGTCCAACACAAAAAAATAGAGGGTATACATATTCACCTGGTAACAGTAAAAACGAGCGGTACATAGATGGGGAGGGAGGAGGGTGAGCCCGAGGGTGCTGAGCTAAGGTGCTCTCCTTGCATGAGTAGGCTAGCACCTCTTAAAAGAAATGATACATCTTTTCTTCGCGGGGTTTTAAAGGAAGTAATACAATCTATGTTAATCCAAAATAATAAAATACAACTTGCGTTGAATCAATCTTGTTCTCTCACTCAAACTGTTCTCGGAGATTTTTTTGGGTCTAGAAACATCTGTTGAGAACTTATAACTAATAAAGACAAACAAAGACTACGACAACTATGAATAATATATTAACCAAAAGCAAATGAACTCAAGGATCACAAAGGAGAGTGAGACATTTGTATTATTTCCATGTTGTGATAGGACAAGAAAGCTCGAGTCTGGCACAAGTAGTTCAAGTTCTGTCACTGGCAGCACCTGAAAATTAATCTTTGTTTTCTAGCTCATTACTCCTTATTGGCATAGGTGCTGATCTGACACCACCTACAAAAAACAGAGAGAGTGAGACATCAACAATAAATTTTACTAAGAACATGATCTGAAGCTTAAAACTAAACTAGCATCAATGGAGGCTTAGGATTTATGATAGGCAGATAGGCTCAGCTTAAACAGGCATATGGACATAGTAACTAGTGGAAGTAAATTTCAGGGAGTGCGGTTCTAAAAATATGTAAAGATTATAATCAACATGCATTGCAAATGACAATTAAAAGTAGCTGAAACTCAGGAGGCATCAAGGCACAGTAGCAAACTAATACACCAAAAGAATTCCCAAAGTTAAAAATCTCGACATTGCATCTGCAATAACCTGAATATAGAGACAGTCACACCACATATCGAACTGGTGGTTCCGTTGTTCTGATACATGAGCGACCCTGTTATGATAGAGGACAAATAAAAGTCTACCAGTGCCCTAGTGACCTAGGACTACGTTTGCTGTTGAACATAGTGGCGTTTAATTTCACACATCAGGATGTACATAGAAAAATCAACTAGGAAGACCTGAAATTCCTGATGCATGGATATTTTATTTATCAAGTAAATCACACAATTTGTACCCTGATCTCCATTTATTGAAATATAATGTTCAATGTAAGTTAGAGAAATCAGATTGACTACTTGATAAGTGGAGAGACATTAAATAATTAATCTCATCTATGGAGGTGTTATGCATCTTGTAAATGCCTATATGCACTACGGAAAAAACTTTCTTTGCCGTGTGGCGAAACCACACGGCAAAGGAGACAAGGAACACGGCAACGGCTTTGCCATGTGTATACACACGGCAAAAGTCACACGGCAGCGTCTGCGACGGCAAAGAGGCTTTGCTGTGTGTCTCCAGCACAAAACACGGCAAAGGCTTTGCCGTGTGTCTGGCAGACGTACACGGCACAATAAAGTAACTTCACGGTTCCGTCCGTTTGACAGAGCCTGAGGGACTTTGCTGTGTTTTCGCTTTGCCGTGTGTTTTGGTCCTTTGTCGTGTCCATATCCTTTGCCGTGTGCATCTTCTGTGCCGTGTGTTGTGCCTTTGCCGTGTGTCCTCTGGGAGTTACCACACGGCAACGAATGTCGCTTTGCCGTGTGCCGCAGCTGAAGAACACACGGCAGAGACTGTCCCTTTGCCGTGTGCCTCTTCTAGGTGGAACACGGCAAAGGGTTGTCTGCCCAGTGCCTGCTGCACAGGCTGCTGCCATCTGTCCGCCTTTGCCGTGTGTATACACACGGCAAAGTGACCATTTGGCACTTTGCCGTGTGTATACACACGGCAAAGTGACCATTTTTTTCACTTTTCCTCTGTTTTTCTTTCATTTCCTGCATTTGAAAACACATAATATATATATTTGATCATATAGATCATCACCAACACATAATACATGTATATGATCATAAGATCATCACCAACACCAAAATAACAATAATATGATCATATATCATCACAAACACTACCAAAATCATATCATCATCACCACCCAAGCAACAATGCAAACTTCACAAGAACAAGTGCATAAGCCATTCACAAATGTTATAAGTTTATTCTTCTTCCCACCCACAAGACCATAACCGCCAAGTGCTCCACAAGCTCATGCTCCGAATCCATCGTGATATCCTACAAGTTTAAGAAAAGTACGTCAATATGGCAAGTAAAATCATGAATATGTACAAGTTTCTAGACAAGTTGATGGCAATGGCAATTACATGGAATTTTGGCAAGTCTCATGGCCAAGTACATCACTATGACAAGTAAATTCATGACAAGGCTAAATTTTCTATAAGTCTCATGGCAAGGTGATGAAAATGACAAGTACAATTTGAGAATGGCATATAATTATCTACAAGTGTCATGGCAAGGCTAAATTTTCTACAAGTGTGATGGCATGACTAAATTTTCTACAAGTATGATGGCATGACTAAATTTTACAAGTGTAGGAGAACTAACCGTGATGCACACATGATGGCCACAACCTCAAAGCCCTCCTACAAGGTCAAAAGCACAATCATGAGACTCTCACAATCGATTTCCAAGTGTATCGAATACCGATATCGAGTGATGCACAAGGTCAAGTGTAGGAGAACTAACATGGAGGACTCTGATCTAGCCTCCGGACGACCGACGGATTGTTGACGGTGAAAGGCGACTGGTTGTTCGATCCACCGTCTGACCCACCAGGCGGCGCCTGGTTGTTCGACCCACCAGGCGGCATCAAAAATGCCAACTACACGATGGGAAATTGTGAGCATTAGACAATAAGAAAATATTGAAAATTACGAGCATTAGACAATAAAGACATGTGATCACTTACCCACGGGAAGGCGAAAGGAGGAGTAGGAAGAGACCCTGGTGGAGCAGTCATGAGCATTTGGTTTGCCATCCACTGTGTCATCTGCTGTTGCTGCTCCAGCATCGCCTGCTGCTACCTAAGCTGCTGCTCTAGCTGTAGCTGCCGCTGCTCGGCCGCCTCTCTGCTTGCCCTCTCAGCGGCCATCTCCTCCTACGTCCTGTAGCCGTGATGTCAGGAACATTGCAATGTAAAACATGTAGTAAAACAAAGATGACTGAGGAAGAATAACATACCCGTAACTGGTCGACAACTATAACCGAAGGACGTGGACGGGTCTCTACGGCAGGCATGGAGCTCTTCCTTCCACGCCGGATCTGGCGCATAGATGGAACGGTCCTAGGGTCGAAGGACCCGTCAGCAATCCATAGGCGGCCATTCCTCTGGCCCTGTCCCGCCAGCACGGCAACCTCAGGGTCGAAGGGGGCGGTGTCAGGGTTGGAATCTTCGTCGTGCACCTACTTGTACTTCTCGGGGTACTTCGTACCCCAGATCTTGGCTCTCCCATTGATCCACGAGGAGCCGTCCACAGGCTCGTCCAAGGTGCGCATCTTCTTCCAAATGGCAAACATGGACGGCTCCACACCTGTCTTTACTTTCTGCAAATGAGAGGACAAAGATAAGTTAAGGGGGACTCCCTTGCGAAGTAAAGAATAACATGAGAAGCAAAAATAAAGAAAGCATTTGCTCACCTCTTTTTTCCTAACAAGGGCGAGGGGGATGCTGCCTTGGCGGTGTGATCCACCCTTCATATCCTCTCGCTGCTTCTTTGCGGCCTCGTGTCTCTTGAGGTACTCGGCGTGTGTCCACCACGCTACCATCGCCGTGAAGCACCTCGTGTCATTACGGACAAACTGAGGAGGGTTCTACATCCACAAGGTATAGGTATTAGTACAACATGAAATAGATGAAGGTCAAGAAATCAATAAAACAGAAACACAACTACCTGCAAGTACTGCCATGGCTCGAAGAGCATGTCCCGGGCTTGACTCTAGTTCATCCAGATCTTACGATCGCCAAACCAGTTGCGGACAGAGTTCACGCATGCCTCGTAGTGCATGTCTTGCACCTTCCTCTTGGCAAGCTCGTTCACGATCACCATGCACTCCCTTGAGTTCTCCCTGTGCATGTCGAAGTAATTCTACAAGTATGCACACAGGAAAAAGAGGAGTCAAAGCCACGAGTCAAAGCCGCGGTGATTTAATTATGACAAGTGAAACAAACTTACCAAGAACAGAACTTGAATCTTCTCTGCCATGTGGTTGTACTTTTTAGTAGGATCCGGGGCGTAGTGGTAATGCTTCCAAGTCCAAGATACATCCTCCTGACCATTTGGGAGAGTGACAATTCCAGGAAAATACGCTCGAACCAGGGCTCCAAGGATGCTCGAGTAGCCACGATACGGCTTCATTCCATCCTCATATAGAAAGGAACTACAAAATGAAAAATCATAATCAATATGTGATGAAAATTCCAATATATGGTTAGCGTGTCAAATAATGTACCTCTTCCCAGCAGGTACGAGAACCTTATCCGCATAGGCATAAGGTAGATCGGGGAATCTCTGAAGGGAATATGCCCGAGAGGCAATAATAAAGTGGTTATTATCTTATTCCATGTTTATGATAAATGTTTATTTTACATGCTATAATTGTATTGATCGGAAACGTCAATACATGTGTGTTTAATAAACAAAAAGGGTTCCTAGTTATGCCTCTCTTATAGACTAGCTCGTTGATTAACAAGATGATCAAGGTTTCTTGATCATGGACATTGGATGTTGTTAATAACGAGGTCACAACATTGGTGGAATGATGTGATGAACATTCATCCGAAGTATAGCATTACGATCAAATTCATTATGTTTATATTGCTATAACACTATACGAAGTAATCTTTATCCTTAGACCATGAGATCATGTTAATTGCTAACACCGAAAGAGTATCTTGATAAGATGAAACGTCATACCGTAACAGGGTGACTATAAAGGTGGGTTCAGTGCTACGAAGGTGTTATGTTGAGGCTCATGGATCAAGAGTGGAATTTGTCAATCCCGATGACGGATAGATATACTCTGGGCCCTCTCGGTGATATCACATTAAGATAGCTTCCAAGCAAGTGATGTGATCACTAGAATGTTATATCACGGGAACGAGAAAAGAGTGCATGTCGGTAACAAGATCAAACTAGGTATGGAGATACGGATGATCGAATCTCGGACATGTAATATATCACGAGACAAAGGGATTTAGTTACAAGCGTTAAAGGTTCTCATGATCACAGAAGTCATCGTTGACTGTGTAGAAGTCAGTACGGATCTCCAGGTCCCGTTGCTGATTATTGATCGGAGAGGGGTCTCGATCATGTCTGCATTATTCGCGAACTGTAGGGTGACACACTTAAGGGATACCGACACCATTTGGAGCAAATATGTTTCATATAAAGATTTAAGAAAGCACTGGAATTATTTCAATAGACACTGAAACTGTTTCGGGTGAAATTGTTGAAATTGGTTCTGCATGAATATTGAAATGTTGCAGGGGGTTTTATGTGAATGTTTGTTATTTAAAGTAATTAACAAAATTCTGAATAAAAATAATAAAAGAGTTTTATTAAATGAGAGAGCATTAAATTTGGAGAAATTTAATGCATTTAAAGTGGAGACTTTAAAAGGGAATGTGAAGAGGCATTTTAATGTGGAGGGGTTACCACCACATGAATGGAGGAGGTGAAGAGACACCTCCTCCATGCGCCGGCCATGAAGGAGGGGCACCCCCCTCCTCCTATAAAAGGCCACCCTCTCCTCACTTCTCAAATACACCTCCTTGCGAAGGATCTCTCTCCCCCTCTAGTATTATTCCCCATGGTCTCGAATTAGCGAGATACATGTTCCCGGTGGCTTTATCTGGAAAGGAGTTGCTGCTTCCGCTGCTTTGCTGGAGCGAGGGACGGAGGTTGTCGGGATACCGGACGTGTGTGCAATCACGGATGCACCGCTGCTTTGCGGTGCTGGACTTGGTGGTGCTAGAGCTGGATCTGAAGGATGTGCTGGAGCCGGACCTGCTCGGACTTCCTCACGATCTTGAGATTGGCAAGTGTACGACTACATCAACCACGAGTTCCTACTCGTTAACAAAACTCGTTGTCTGCGAGGGTAAGTTCTGGATGGATGTATGTCCACCCGTTGCTTTGTACCTAGTAGATAGATCTAGGCGTGTAGTTCACATCGTAGGAAATTTTTTGTTTTCTATGCTGCGGACCCAACAGGGGTATCAGAGCCTGATCTATGCGTAGGTGCTTTGCATGGGTAGTACACATATGTTTATATGTGGGCGATGATGATCATGTTATTGCATCTTCTATGTATTTTGGATATTGGTGGCATAGTGGGATGAAGCGGCCCGGACCAAGCTTACATGTCATCGTACATGAGACCGGTTCCATGACTGACATGCAACTTGTTTTGCATAAGTGGCTGGCGGGTGTCTATCTCTCCTACTATAGTCAATATCTGATTTACAACGAGTTGCTAATAACTTGGTTATCCTTGTTGTGGTTCATGTTCGTAGGTAAGAACGGTTCTATCTCCGAAAGCCCTAAGCCACGTAAAACTTGCAATTGATAAATTAGAGGCGTCTAGTTTAGATCGTTGCTAGGCTAGTGTCTTGATATGGTATTGTTGTAAGTAGATGTATAATAGATACTCTTACAACACACTCAATGTGTAAGCTCCATAGACCTTGGCCTTACACACAAAGGAATGATAGAGATCATACCACGATGCAAATGATAGAGATCAAATGCATGGACCATATCATCTCACTTTACACATTAGATGTTAGCATCTTATACTGCTAGTTTGGCGCTTTCTGTAGCATTGTAAGATGATCCCTCATTTAGATATCAAGATAAAAATGTGTTCTTCCTTCAGTATGCACCGTTTTGTGGATCGTATTTTGAGACATCACGTGATGATCGGGTGTACTCGACTCTACGCTTTCATACAAACGGGTGTAAGACAGTTTTACACATGCGAGTACTAAGGTTCTTACTTGGCGAGCCTAGCATGTATAGCCATGGCCTCGGAACACGAACCGAAAGGTTAAGCATGAGTCATATAGTTGATATGATGCCCATATAGATGCTCGCCTTTGAAGCTACATCAACTCACGTGATGATCGGACTTGGTGTAGTGGATTTGGTTCATGTAATCACCAAAAAGACACGAGTGATATCGTTTTTGAGTGGGAGTTCATTTCTAATTTGGATTAGTCGAACCAAATTTGTCATAAATTAAATCAAAGTGAATTTTCATAGTTTGTTGTAGTCATTGGCATTTGTTTTCTACCTTATGCTTAGTTTTTTATTTGAGATAATAGAACTATAGAATTCTGGATATTTACTTTACGAACTGGTATCGTATTGTTTTGAATGTCAATTTAAAGTTTATAAGTCCTATTGCAAACTTTCAGCAAACTCTATTTACTCCATGAAGTTTAATAAGTAGTATTAAATCAAGAGTAAGACTTCCAATGTTAGTATCTAAAGTATCATGTTTGCCTCCATGATTATTGATATTCAAAAGTTGTTTTAATATCAAATATTGGAGCTGAAAATTGTTTCAGAAACCATCATGTGTGAAAGATATTGTGATATCTGAAACAATGTTTTTGGTTGCATTATGATAGAGTATAATTTAGCAAAATACATGTTCTCATATTGTATGAGAATTTGTGAAGGTTGGAGATGCTAGGCATCCGAATCTACCAAAAAGGTTTTGGGAACTGATATTATACTCGCAATTCTTCCTTATAGGCTATAGTAGCTTGATCATGAAAGTTGTCATGATAAGGATGAATATAAGATGTAAGTAAAATGTTTACTACACTAATAGATTACTAAAGAATGGATTTTTGAAAGAATGCCAAACATTTGATGATGGTGATCCACTTCAAAGTGCAAGTCCAAAGGTATTAGTATTTGACTATATACAAGCTTTGTACCATGTGTCATGTTGATGACACCACTATTGATGTTGATAGATTCTTTTAAAAGAAAAGGAATTGCTGAAAGAGAATCTATAAAATATTTGGCAGAAACTAAAAGGTTGGAGATGTCCATCTTGGGTATATAGAAGATATACATGTTATGGTTGTATTCCTTGCTTATTAAACAATGTGGTTCTTAGGTATTGGATACCGGTATTGGATACCGAATTGGTTGGTATGAAGTGTCATACAGGACAACGCAATTCATGAACTGCAATGGCCTAAGTAACTAGCAAGAGAATAAGTGATGATGATCATCGAAAACAAATAAAAGTGTTATTGTGCTTTTTCGTTGTCGTCAAACCTAGCCTTCAAGATTTGTTTTAATAATTGTTATTTTGTTCCGGTATTACGAGAACAATGGTTGTTCAAATAATTACCGTATTCCATAAAGGATGGATGAACTTTTACAAGTCTAGTGGGAGAAATCACATCCATAAACACTATTGCTAAAATGTCGCAAGACAAATGATTGAAAGACCACTTATGAAGTGACATCGCTGTTTAAATTATATTGGAAAGAAAACATGAAGAAACTCCATGTTGATGAATTTTTGGAGTCTTTGATTTTGATCAATTGAAGCATGTGAGACTTTCCTCAAGATAAATGAAACTCCGTCCATAGGCCAGAGAGTAACGGATGACTAGCTTATTGGAAATTGTGCATGCTGATGTGCATAGTCCATTATGTTTAGCCATATGCGATGGATCTTTTTTCTTCATATGCTTTCTTCGAAAATTTGAGTGAATATATATGTATATTTACTTAATAAGGAAGAAGTATGAAACATTTGAAAGTTGTTCAAAGACTTTCAAGATGAAGTGGAAAATCATTGTAACAAGAAAATAAAGAGTTTATGATTCGATCATAAAGGAAGATATTTGAGTTACATGTTTAGCAAAACACCTAAGATTTGAGGAATTGTTCCATGAATTTGGATTTCCCGATAAACCACAGGAGTATGGTATGTTCGAGAGATGAAATCAAACCATGTTTGACATGGTAAGATCAAAGGTGTCATTTATAAAACTGCCATTATGTTTTAAGGATTGAAGCTTTAGAGACTACCGCTTTTACACTGACAAGAGCACCATCGTGATCCATTGAAATGACACCATATGAGTTATGGTTTGGGATAAAACTCGAATTGTCTTTTCTTAAATTTTGGTATGATATGCATAAGTAAAATGTTTACAACCAAAGTCGGATAAGCACGTCTTTGTAGGTTATCCCAAAGAATTTGTTGGGAATTTCTCCATAACACCGAGGACAAAAGAGTTTGTTACTTGGAACGTCAAGTTTCTTGAGAAGGAATTTTTCGTGAAAAGTTAAGTGGGAGGACAATAGAACTTTGATAAGGTTGTTGAACCTTAGCTATATGTGCTAAGTAGCGCAGCGCCGGAAAGTGTCCCGGTGGCGGCCACAATGCTCATGGCTCTCGTGATTACAAAAGGTGTGATCTCGGAGATTAGACTTCCTATAGAACCGTGTGGGTCGGTAAGAATCAAATAGTAAGATTTGATAAGAAAGTCGTTATTGTTTTGACAATGATGAACCGACTACATGCAAAGAAGCGATGATGGGCCCTGACTCCATAAAATGACTAGAAGTCATAGAATCCGTGATAGTATCCATACACGAGAAATCAAGTTTCTGAACTTGGAAGACCCTCCGGAAAGGCATGAAGCCTATCGGTTGTGTTTGGATCTATAAAGAAATAGACATGGATGTTTAACATCTATGAAATAGTCGACGTGTCAGAAAGAAGTTTACGGCACTGTTCAAGGAGTTGACTATGACAAGATTTGATCTTTCATAGCGATATTTAGTCTTGACGGATTAATGTAGCAACCACTACATATAATTTGGTATATGGTAGTTGAATAAACAAAACAAGGTTCTTCTAATAGAATGGTTACCTAGGACGTGTACATGACACGGTCCGAAGGGTTTTTCTTAATTCAAAGGGTGCTAAAAGGGCATGCAAACTTCAATAGTTGAATTAAGCATAGCGGAGTTGGAATCTTCACCATGATGAAACTGTTAAAAGAGTTTAAATTCATCGGAGATGATGAAGATGCTTGCATTTGCAAGAAATTAAGTGGGAGCGCTGAGACATATTTCGAATACATTATGTAGAGGACATATTTTTGATTGGAAATGATGTATCTTGTATTGACACAAGTTAAGAATTTCATTAAATAAGATTTCGATGAAAGACTTGGGCAAAACCGGAATATTAGGCATCAATATCTATATGGATAGATTAAGGCGCTAATATGTTTGTGCCAGACATACATATATGAGATATTGAAAGGGTTCAATATGGAAACAACAAGAAAGGTTCTTGCTGCATGGAAAGGATTGTATCAAAATTCAAGTGTTTCAACACTTGGTGAGTAAAGTCACATGAAGATTTTGATCAATTATACCATGATATGTATATATCCAGAATGTCCTATGCTCTACATGTTATGAGCACATACCAGAATGATTCATAAGATGATCATTGGACAATAGTAAAGATATTCTTATGAGCTTTGGAAGAACTAAGAATATATCATGTATAAGTGACAAATAGTTAAAGGTAGTTCATTGTAAAGTGTTACATTGATACTAGTTTTGTCACAAGATACAAATTAAATTTATCTCAATTTAGACTATGGGTGGCACAATGTAATGGAAAGGATGTTCCATGATGGATTTAGATACGTTCCAAAGTTGAGACATTATGATGGATACTACAACAAAAGGCTAAGTATATGACTGCTATAGTAGCAGCAAAGGAGGACATTTGTGTTAAGTAGTTTGTTATCAAACTAGGTGTGGTTCAAAGTGGGCTAATACTATGAATATATATTGTATGACAATAATATCAACATATTTTAACCCGAACGAACTAAAGGTCTCACCAAAGGACCAAATTTATACAATGCCATCTCATTTGAGAATGAGTGATGCGTAGAGACGCAAAGACATGCAAATACACACGGACCTGAAACTGTCAGATCCGGAGATTATGTTAACCACTAGAAATCGCGTATATGCAACACCAGAAAGCCATAGGTGTTCAATACGCAAAGTTTTTCAAACTAGATTATTGACTCTAGTGCAAGTGGGAGACTGAAGGGAATATGCCCAAGAGGCAATAATAAAGTGGTTATTATCTTATTCCATGTTTATGATAAATGTTTATTTTGCATGCTATAATTGTATTAATTGGAAACATTGATACATGTGTGTTTAATAAACAAAATACAAAGTTCCTAGTAATGCCTCTCATATAAACTAGCTCATCGATTAACAAGATGATCAAGGTTTCCTGATCATGGACATTGGATGTTGTTAATAACGAGGTCACAACAATGGTGGAATGATGTGATGAACATTCATCCGAAGTATAGCATTACGATCAAAGTCATTATGTTTATATTGCTATAACACTATACGAAGTAATATTTATCCTTAGACCATGAGATCATGTTAATTGCTAACACCGGAAGAGTATCTTGATAACATCAAACGTCACACCGTAACAGGGTGACTATAAAGATGGGTTCAGTGCTACGAAGGTGTTATGTTGAGGCTCATGGATCAAGAGTGGAATTTGTCAATCCCGATGACGGATAGATATACTATGGGCCCTCTCGGTGATATCACATTAAGATAGCTTGCAAGCAAGTGATGTGATCACTAGAATGTTATATCACGGGAACGAGAAAAGAGTGCATGTCGGTAACGAGATCAAACTAGGTATGGAGATACCGATGATCGAATCTTGGACATGTAATATATCGCGAGACAAAGGGATTTAGTTACAAGCGTTAAAGGTTCTCACGATCACAGAAGTCATCGTTGAATGTGTAGGAGTCAGTACGGATCTCTAGGTCCCGCTGCGGATTATTGATCGGAGAGGGGTCTCGATCATGTCTACATTATTCGCGAACCGTAGGGTGACACACTTAAGGGATACCGACACCATTTGGAGCAAATATGTTTCAGATAAAGATTTAAGAAAGCGCTGGAATTATTTCAATAGACACCGAAACTGTTTCGGGTGAAATTGCTGAAATTGGTTCTGCATGTAATATTGAAATGTTGCAGGGGGTTTTATGTGAATGTTTGTTAATTAAAGTAATTAACAAAATTCTGAATAAAAAATATTAAAAGAGTTTTATTAAATGAGAGAGCATTAAATTTGGAGAAATTTAATGCATTTAAAGTGGAGACTTTAAAAGGGAATGTGAAGAGGCATTTTAATGTGGAGGGGTTACCACCACATGAATGGAGGAGGTGAAGAGACACCTTCTCCATGCGCTGGCCATGAAGGAGGGGCACCCCCCTCCTCCTATAAAAGGCCACCCTCTCCTCACTTCTCAAATACACCTCCTTGTCAAGGATCTCTCTCCCCCTCTAGTATTATTCCCCATGGTCTCGGATTAGCGAGATACATGTTCTCGGTGGCTTTATCTGGAAAGGAGTTGCTGCTTCCGCTGCTTTGCTGGAGCGAGGGATGGAGGTTGTCGGGGTACCGGACGTGTGTGCGATCACGGATGCACCGCTGCTTTGCGGTGCTGGACTTGGTGGTGCTGGAGCTGGATCTGAAGGATGTGCTGGAGCCGGACCTTCTCGGACTTCCTCACGATCTTGAGATCGGCAAGTGTACGACTACATCAACCACGAGTTCCTACTCGTTAACAAAACTCGTTGTCTTCGAGGGTAAGTTCTTGATGGATGTATGTACACCCGTTGCTTTATACCTAGTAGATAGATCTTGGCATGTAGTTCACATTGTAGGAATTTTTTTGTTTTCTATGCTGCGGACCCAACAGTCTCGCAACCCCACGCCGATACGGAGCCTTGCACTGTGGCATAAGCCGCGGGTCCATGGCCGCGTACGCCTCAAGGTACGACGTCTCATCCTCCGGAGGATCCTACCTCTAGGTCATGTCAAGCTCGTAGGGTAAAGACCCCAACCCCTCGTCCTCCGACTGCTGCGACTGCGCCTCATCATCCTCCTGGTCCTCCTCCTCCTCCTGGTCCTCCTCCTCCTGGTCCTCCTCCTCCTTGTCCTGGTCCACCACCGTCGGGGGGGACTAGGATTCCTCCCATGCCTCCCACGCCCCCGGCGCTGTGAAGTGCGCGGTGGAGGACTAGCACGCTCTCTCAAAGCCGATGTTGAAGCTTTCGAACCACCCTTTTTTGAACCACCACTCACAAGGTCAACCAAGATTTTCAGCTTTTTTGTAACGCCCTTTTCCCCGGCATCTTTCAATCACCTGCAAAACAGAATGAAAAGAGTAGTTTATTAGTACACATTAAAAGCAACAATGAACATAATTAGATGAATAATAGTAAAAGCAACACCGATGAAAATAGATGAATATTAGTAAAAGCAACAACGATGAAAATCGATGGATATTAGTAAAAGCAACAAAATTTATTACATAGCATAGAGTTCTTACAAATACAACAGCCCGACAAATAGTACTACATAGATTAGTCTCATATTATTACTACTACATACATCAGAAGCCTGTGTCAGGACTACGAATTGGAACACAGGTTGCATCATTGCTATCATTCTCGGGCCACCAATAATCATCCATGAAACCTGGAGGTGGTCCCTGTGGAGCGTTGACCTCATGGCCTACACGGAACGCCTCGAGCAAACTCACATCTTGTTGGTTGTGAACCTCCTCAACTTCATCTTGCACAGTGTTTTCCTCCTCGGCTTCTTGGTCATCATCTACGACCATGTCACTATCGGTGGACAAGTTGATAGTGAATTGCCCAGGGAGCCCTTCTTCCTGATAAAACTCGCCATCATTTGTTGAACGGTCTACGCGGCGGTAATCATCCTTGTTTGGCAAGGGCGGGCCGTTGTGTGTCGGTACCGTCATCACAACATCCCAGTCCTTTAGACGTTTTGTAGGGTTTGGCATGGGTACGGAAGATAGAATACTTGGAAGGCCTGAGTAGCCAAAATATAGACATCATCTCCCGCATAAACGGAACTTCTCTTAACTTCGACCAGTCCAATTTCAGGATCCTGTTTCACCTGATGTGGGTCAAACCAATGGCATTTGAATACAACGGGATTTAGCCCTTTGCCAAAACCGTAATTCAACTCATATATACCCTCGACTCTTCCATAATACTGGACGCCATCGGAGCCTTCACAAAAGACCCCACTTTTTGTTGTCTTCCGGTTGGGCCGGATAGTTGTGTATTCATGGGTATGGAAGCGATACCCATTCACGTCATAAGCATTGAACATGTCGACTGAATGGTTAAAGCCCCTGGCAATATTTCTTAGCTCGGGTTGCATATCTTTGTCAGTATTTGCCTACAAGTTAGAACGAGAAGTTTAGCACGAGAAGTTCAGCACAAGAAGTTGGATGGAATAGTACCAAACCACAGAACCAGCTGATGAAACCGAAACCACCACCCTTATCGAATAGATCCTTCCCCTCTTTCGGGTTAGGATCCCTAACTGGATTCTTCCAATATGCACGCTTGAACCATCTATACCAATTTTAAAAGAAGAGTTAGGCACGAACATAGGAGCAACTGTTTGCGAAAATCTAAAGGGTGAGCACTTACTCGATGTACGGCTTCACTTCATCCATGGTGTTCAAGACATACGACTGGATCAACTCCTGCTTTCATTATGAACTTCTTTGTGCCACTTGATTTGCCACCAAGCCCTCTGAAGATGCTAAGCTTGGGTACATCCTCAGGGTTGGTGGCATTGTAACGGGAGACTGGGTTGTGCTTTGTGGGAATGTTGGCATCATAGTGCTTGGTGGTGAAGTTTGCAACCTCCTCATTAAGGACTGACTCAGCTATGGATGCCTCGATCTTGCATTTATTGCCTGTTTTTGTACGAAGCCTCTGTGTTACTCTCTCCGGTGGATACTGCCAACGGGCCCACACAGGTCCCCCCTTCAAAGCCTCGTCCACGAGATGCAAGATCATATGTTGCATCGGATTGAAGAACCCTGGCGGAAGGAGCATCTCTAGATCACAAAGCAACTGGGGTGCCTGTTCATGTAGCTTCTCAACTCCCTAGCACAAATCTAGCGGAAGAAAAAGCTCAACCTCGACAGCACTCGCCAAGTCTCCTCATCGACATAGCCTCGAATCATCACCGACATTATTCGCTCAAGCCATACGTGGTAGTCATGACACATGAGCCCTTGTACTCGCAACGTTTGCATGTCCGCACCCCTCATCCAGTTGGCTGCGTACCCATCAGGGAAAAACAAACTTTGCGTGATCCACTGAAAGATCTCCCTTTTTTGGGGCTTTGTTGGGCAGAACGGAGCCTTTGGCTTAGACCACCCGTTTCTGCCGTTGGTTCCAGGGGGCTGCATTTTCAACTTTGGCCTATCGCACCATTGTTCTTGATCAATTCGAGCCTTGCTGTTATCCTTCGACTTCTTAGTTTGCATTATGGTGCTCCAAAGGGCCTCGCCGATATTCTTTTCAGTGTGCATTACATCAATGTTATGCGGGAGCTTGAGATCCTCAAAGTAAGGGAGCTTCCATAAGCATGGAATGTGGGTCCACTAGTGCGTGTCCCCATATCCCACGAAACCATTCCCATCAGGCTTAGGCTGGAGAGCTTCTAACTCAGCCTTGATTTCCTTTCCCGTCTTCAGATGTGGCTTTGGATCATGGACAACACGACCTTTCTTGAACCTCTTTTTATCATTCCTGTATGGATGATTCGGCTCAAGGAACTTTCGATGTTCATCAAAGAAGGAATACTTGCCTCCCTTCGATAGCCAGAAGAAAGTCAGATCCTGCATGCACACTGGGCAAGGCCACTTCCCATGCGTACACCAGCCGCAGAACAATGCACGTGCTGGTAGGTCATGCAGGGAGGTGTGGTACCAGACATACATATCGAAGTGCTCCTTGTTTGCGGCATCATATGTTTGGATCCCGCGACCTTCCCAGCCACAAAAAAATTCATCCACCAGCGGTTCTAGATACACATTCATGTTCTTACCAGGGTATTTTGGTCCGGGGATTATCATCGACACAAACATGTTCTCTGATCTCATGCAGACGCTAGGGGGAGGTTCAGGGGAATAACAAACACTGGCCAACAGCTGTATACTGCAGCCGACATACCATATGGATTGAACCCATTGGTTGATATGGCAACTGCTATGCTCCTCTTATCACCGGCTTTCTCAGGATATTTCTTGACAAAGTTCTTCCATGCACTACCATCTGATGGATGTATCATCTTTTCGGTGTATCTATTCCCTTCTACTGCCCACTGCATCTGCTGGGCAGTATCCTCGGGCATGAAGAGCCGTTGGATCCTCGGTAGCACTAGAAGATACCGGAGGATGTTTTGGGCAACCCCGGTCTGCCTCTTCTGACCATCACCATCGGGATCGACCTCAAAGTACCTAGAGGATTTGCAGTGGATACAATAATTTGTCTTAGCATGCTCCTTTGTGAATAGCATGCATCCCTTCGAACAAGCATGTATCGGCTCATATGACATCTTAAGGTCACAGAGGAGTTTGGTTGAATAGTAGAAGTTCTCCGGCAAGAGGTGCCCTTTTGGCAGAATGCTGCCAACAACGGTGAGCATATCATCGAAGTCATCTCTGGTCAAGTTCCTGTGGCTTTTGAAGGCCAAAAGGCGAGCGATGGCGTCCAGTTGGCTAACATCTGTATGTGCATGAAGGGGTCTCTGCGAGGCAAACAAAGTCTCGTAGTACTTTGCCGCGTTTTCCTCTGGCTCCTCACTTGTCTCCGCCTCCTGAGGTGTCTTCGCCTCTACATGAGGGCTTTCAGGCGCATTAGCATTCACAAAGTTCTCTATGCACCTATCAAAACCAGCATCAAATTCCCCCCTTGGCTGACTTTGCTACTGACTCTGCCGTGACTCCCTCCTAGCACGTTTCGCTAACTTTTCACCATGGAAAGTCCAAGTCTTGTAGGAAGGTGTGAACCCATAATTGACCAGGTGCCTACTAACATCATCCTTCGAATGTGTATTCAGGTTCTTGCATCTTGTATAGGGGCAGAAATTTTTCCTGGGTCTGGTGGGGACAGTAAACGCTCGGTTCACGAAGTCCTCGGCCTTTTCTTTCCATTCCATGGTAAAGTCCCACTTACTGACATAACCCTCATACATCCAGTCACGATTCTCCATCCTCTAATTAGTACCAAAATAGACATATACAATGCTTTCAATTAATCATGCCATATAAATAAATCTAGTATTAGTTCGGTTAATTTTAGCAAACATAAATTTTACGTCATGCATATATCCACCTATCTCTCTAATAGGTAAAGAGGGTCCTAGCAACCGCCGGATCCGTAGATTGAGTATGTTCTCTCTGCTCTACCCCGATCCGAGACAGAATTTCGGAAGCACCTCCCCGCTGCTCTCCCGATACACGTCTCGACAAAAAGCCGAGAGGGATGTGCATCCGGAGAACAACGGGGAGGCGCTGCCGAAATCCTGTCTCGGATCGAAGTAGAACAGGAAAAACATACCCAACTACGTATCCGCCGGCTGTCCCGATAAATGCCATAAGAGTTACGGTTCATAATATGCGAGACCATTAATGCATATTTATCTGCGTAACCCTTACGGCCGGGAAGAGACGCCTAGGTAACGTGACAGACTTGGTGATCTAGACATGAAAATAACCCTAGGTACAAGAGAGGAGAACATATTTTTACCCTCGAAGCGTGATCGAGAGGTGAAGAAGATCAGCGACCCTCCCGTGAGATGCCCTACGCCGTCAACAGACCCACCCTCAAACTCAACACATATCCTGCACGAAGAGAGAATAATTACTAATATACACATGCATCCACCCGCCTCCGCTCCCTATCGTTGTCGGTACAAGACTCAAGGACACATAAAGATTCTGTCTGCGCATGGTGGAATACGCAAACTTTCTGCCCGACATCGATTATTAGTCGCAAGCATTGCCTATCGCAGCCAGCGAATATCATCGTCTCCTTCCTCTCTCTTGCCTCCGCCTCTGCCTCTGCTCCTTCCAGATTTGACTAATATCGCCCTACCTACCTAGCATCGCCCCTAGCAACGCCTCCGCCCTACCTACCTAGCATCGCCCTACCTACCTAGCATTGCCCTACCTACCTACCAGTCGATAACCACACGCCACCTACCTAGCATCGCCCCCTAGCACCACCTCCTCCCTACCTACCTAGCATCGCCCTACCTACCTACAAGTCGATAACCACACGCCACCTACCTAGCATCGCCCCTAGCACCGCCTCCGCCCTACCTACCTAGCATCGCCCTACCTACCTACAAGTCGATAACCACATGCCACCTACCTAGCATCGCCCCCTAGCACCGCCTCCGCCCTAAGTAGCAATGAACAAAAAAAAGAAAAAAATCGACTTACCTACACTAGTGGAGGAGATGGGTGACGACGAGGTAGAGGAGGGGAGCCGCCAGACGGAGCTCCTCCTGCCCACGCAAGCTGGCCGGCCCTCTGCCGACCAAGAGCGACCAGCGCGGCGGCCGGGGTGTCGCAGCGACACGGAGGGTTGGGGCGGCGCAGTCGGCCGGGGGCGGGGTAGATAGGGGCGGGCTCGGGGCTGGGAGAGATGGGGGAGGGGCCGGCCGGCGAGGTGCGGGGCGGCGGTGGGGTGTGGGTTGCAGGGCGGCGACGGGGTAGATAGGGGCGGGCTCGGGGCTGGGAGAGATGGGGGAGGGGCCGGCCGGCGAGGTGCGGGGCGGCGTCGGGGTGCGGGTTGCAGGGCGGCGGCGGGGTGCGAGCGGGTAGGTGAGGACGAGAGCGCGCGGGTAGGTGAGGACGGGAGCGCGTCCGTGTGGATAAGGTCGGGGGGCCCTTTGCCGTGTACCTCCCGAAAACACAGGGCAAAGGAGTCTTTGCCGTGTACCTTCCGAAAACACACGGCAAAGGAGTCTTTGCCGTGTACCTTCCGAAAGCACACGACAAAGGATCCTTTGCCGTGTGTTTTCCCTTTGCCGTGTGCTTTTAGTAATTTATTTTTTTCCTATTTTTCTTTCAATTGTATTAATTTGAAAATTTTAGAATACTTTTTGTTGACTATTTGTTAGTATTAGTTGTGACAATGTGTATACACATACTTTTTTGCAATATGACAATGTGTTAGAAGAAACTGGGGTAGATCTTGTCACAACATGTTCCCAAACATGGTTTTATATCATCACATGAGCTAACCAAGCCGAAAACAAGAGAGGGCTACACCGGGCTACCCCTGTCAGAAGAAAGTCTAGGGGGGTAGACGATCCGAGGCCCGCGGATCAGGGTTCCGCAGGAAGAAGCGCTTCGGGGCATAGGAACACATCCAAACCATGCATCTGACACTAGCATGTGTAATGAAGTATGGTGGCATGCTCAAAACTCCTAAACCTGGTTCCCAAGTGTGACCCCCTTCGCAGACATGCGATGTCCCCTAAAAACAAAGTGTCTACAATCTGAGTAGGGGGAAACTCCCCGTTTCGGTGAAACCGGGGTAGATCTTGTCACAACATGTTCCCAAACATGGTTTTACACCATCACATGACCTAACCAAGCCTAAAAAAGTGAGAGCTACACCGGGCTACCCCTGTCAGAAGAAAGTCTAGGGGGGTAGAAGATCCGAGGCCCGTGGATCAGGGTTCCGCGAGGAAGAAGCGCTTCGGGGCATCGGAACACCTCCAAACCATGCATGTGACCCTAGCATATGTAATGAAGTGTGGTGGCATCCTCAAAACTCCTAAACCTGGTTCCCAAGTGTGACCCCCTTCGCAGACATGCGATGTCCCCTAAAAAGAAAGTGTCTACAATCTGAGTATTAGGGGGAAACTCCCCGTTCGGTGAAACCGGGGTAGATCTTGTCACAACATGTTTCCAAACATGGTTTTACATCATCACATGACCTAACCAAGCCTAAAACAAGAGATGGCTACACCGGGCTACCCCTTGTCAGAAGAATGTCTAGGGGGGTAAATGATCCGAGGCCCGCGGATCAGGGTTCCGCGGGAAGAAGCGCTTCGGGGCATCGGAACACATCCAAACCATGCATGTGAGCCTAGCATGTGTAATGAAGTGTGGTGGCATGCTCAAAACTCCTAAACCTGGTTCCCAAGTGTGACGCCCTTCGTAGACATGCGATGTCCCCTAAAAAGAAAGTGTCTGCCATCTGAGTATTAGGGGGAAACTCCCCGTTTCGGTGAAACCGGGGTAGATCTTGTCACAACATGTTCCCAAACATGGTTTTACATCATCACATGAGCTAACCAAGCCTAAAACAATAGAGGGCTACACCGGGCTACCCCTGTAGAAGAAAGTCTAGGGGGTAGACGATCCGAGGCCCGCGGATCAGGGTTCCGCAGGAAGAAGCGCTTCGGGGCATCAGAACACATCCAAACCATGCATCTGACACTAGCATGTGTAATGAAGTATGGTGGCATGCTCAAAACTCCTAAACCTGGTTCCCAAGTGTGACCCCCTTCGCAGACATGCGATGTCCCCTAAAAACAAAGTGTCTACAATCTGAGTATTAGGGGGAAACTCCCCGTTTCGGTGAAACCGGGGTAGATCTTGTCACAACATGTTCCTAGACTGTGGTTTTACATCATCACATGACCTAACCAAGCCTAAAACAAGAGAGGGCTACACCGGGCTACCCCTGTCAGAAGAAAGTCTAGGGGGTTGACGATCCGAGGCCCGCGGATCAGGGTTCCGCAGGAAGAAGCGCTTCGGGGCATCGGAACACCTCCAAACCATGCATGTGACCCTAGCATGTGTAATGAAGTGTGGTGGCATGCTCAAAACTCCTAAACCTGGTTCCCAAGAGTGACCCCCTTCGCAGACATGCGATGTCCCCTAAAAAGAAAGTGTCTGCAATCTGAGTATTAGGGGGAAACTCCCTGTTTCGGTGAAACCGAGGGTAGATCTTGTCACAACATGTTCCCAAATATGGTTTTACATCATCACATGACCTAACCAAGCCTAAAACAAGAGAGGGCTACACCGGGCTACCCCTGTCAGAAGAAAGTCTAGGGGGTAGACGATCCGAGGCCCGCGGATCAAGGTTCCGCAGGAAGAAGCGCTTCAGGGCATCCGAACACCTCCAAACCATGCATGTGACCCTAGCATGTGTAATGAAGTGTGGTGGCATGCTCAAGACTCCTAAACCTGGTTCCCAAGTGTGATCCCCCTTCGCAGACATTGCGTTGTCCCCTAAAAACAAAGTGTCTACAATCTGAGTATTAGGGGGAAACTCCCCGTTTCGGTGAAACCGGGGTAGATCTGTCACAACATGTTCCCAAACATGGTTTTACATCATCACATGACCTAACCAAGCCTAAAACAAGAGAGGGCTACACCGGGCTTACCCCTGTCAGAAGAAAGTCTAGGGGGGTAGACGATCCGAGGCCCGCGGATCAGGGTTCCGCAGGAAGAAGCGCTTCGGGGCATCGGAACACCTCCAAACCATGCATGTGACCCTAGCATGTGTAATGAAGTGTGGTGGCATGCTCAAAACTCCTAAACCTGGTTCCCAAGTGTGACCCCCTTCGCAGACATTGCGATGTCCCCTAAAACAAAGTGATCTGCAATCTGAGTATTACGGGGAAACTCCCCGTTTCGGTGAAACCGGGGTAGATCTTGTCACAACATGTTCCAAACATGGTTTTACATCATAACATGACCTAACCAAGCCTAAAACAAGTGAGGGCTACACCGGGCTACCCCTGTCAGAAGAAAGTCTAGGGGGGTAGACGATCCGAGGCCCGCGGATCAGGGTTCCGCAGGAAGAAGCGCTTCGGGGCATCGGAACACCTCCAAACCATGCATGTGACCCTAGCATGTGTAATGAAGTGTGGTGGCATGCTCAAAACTCCTAAACCTGGTTCCCAAGTGTGACCCCTTCGCAGACATGCGCTGTCCCCTAAAAACAAAGTGTCTGCAATCTGAGTATTAGGGGGAAACTCCCCGTTTCGGTGAAACCGGGGTAGATCTTGTCACAACATGTTCCCAAACATGGTTTTACATCATCACATGACCTAACCAAGCCTAAAACAAGTGAGGGATACACCGGGCTACCCCTGTCAGAAGAAAGTCTAGGGGGGTAGACGATCCGAGGCCCGCGGATCAGGGTTCCGCAGGAAGAAGCGCTTCGGGGCATCGGAACACCTCCAAACCATGCATGTGACCCTAGCATGTGTAATGAAGTGTGGTGGCATGCTCAAAACTCCTAAACCTGGTTCCCAAGTGTGACCCCCTTCGCAGACATATGCGCTGTCCCCTAAAAACAAAGTGTCTGCAATCTGAGTATTAGGGGGAAACTCCCCGTTTCGGTGAAACCGGGGTAGATCTTGTCACAACATGTTCCCAAACATGGTTTTACATCATCACATGACCTAACCAAGCCTAAAACAAGTGAGGGCTACACCGGGCTACCCCTGTCAGAAGAAAGTCTAGGGGGTAGACGATCCGAGGCCCGCGGATCAGGGTTCCGCAGGAAGAAGCGCTTCGGGGCATCGGAACACCTCCAAACCATGCATGTGACCCTAGCATGTGTAATGAAGTGTGGTGGCATGCTCAAAACTCCTAAACCTGGTTCCCAAGTGTGACCCCCTTCGCAGACATATGCGCTTGTCCCCTAAAAACAAAGTGTCTGCAATCTGAGTATTAGGGGGAAACTCCCCGTTTCGGTGAAACCGGGGTAGATCTTGTCACAACATGTTCCCAAACATGGTTTTACATCATCACATGACCTAACCAAGCCTAAAACAATGAGAGGGCTACACCGGGCTACCCCTGTCAGAAGAAAGTCTAGGGGGGTAGACGATCTGAGGCCCGCGGATCAGGGTTCCGCAGGAAGAAGCGCTTCGGGGCATCGGAACACCTCCAAACCATGCATGTGACCCTAGCATGTGTAATGAAGTGTGGTGGCATGCTCAAAACTCCTAAACCTGGTTCCCAAGTGTGACCCCTTCGCAGACATGCGCTGTCCCCTAAAAACAAAGTGTCTGCAATCTGAGTATTAGGGGGAAACTCCCCGTTTCGGTGAAACCGGGGTAGATCTTGTCACAACATGTTCCCAAACATGGTTTTACATCATCACATGACCTAACCAAGCCTAAAACAAGTGAGGGCTACACCGGGCTACCCCTGTCAGAAGAAAGTCTAGGGGGGTAGACGATCCGAGGCCCGCGGATCAGGGTTCCGCAGGAAGAAGCGCTTCGGGGCATCGGAACACCTCCAAACCATGCATGTGACCCTAGCATGTGTAATGAAGTGTGGTGGCATGCTCAAAACTCCTAAACCTGGTTCCCAAGTGTGACCCCCTTCGCAGACATATGCGCTGTCCCCTAAAAACAAAGTGTCTGCAATCTGAGTATTAGGGGGAAACTCCCCGTTTCGGTGAAACCGGGGTAGATCTTGTCACAACATGTTCCCAAACATGGTTTTACATCATCACATGACCTAACCAAGCCTAAAACAATGAGAGGGCTACACCGGGCTACCCCTGTCAGAAGAAAGTCTAGGGGGGTAGACGATCCGAGGCCCGCGGATCAGGGTTCCGCAGGAAGAAGCGCTTCGGGGCATCGGAACACCTCCAAACCATGCATGTGACCCTAGCATGTGTAATGAAGTGTGGTGGCATGCTCAAAACTCCTAAACCTGGTTCCCAAGTGTGACCCCCTTCGCAGACATATGCGCTGTCCCCTAAAAACAAAGTGTCTGCAATCTGAGTATTAGGGGGAAACTCCCCGTTTCGGTGAAACCGGGGTAGATCTTGTCACAACATGTTCCCAAACATGGTTTTACATCATCACATGACCTAACCAAGCCTAAAACATGAGAGGGCTACACCGGGCTACCCCTGTCAGAAGAAAGTCTAGGGGGTAGACGATCCGAGGCCCGCGGATCAGGGTTCCAGCAGGAAGAAGCGCTTCGGGGCATCGGAACACCTCCAAACCATGCATGTGACCCTAGCATGTGTAATGAAGTGTGGTGGCATGCTCAAAACTCCTAAACCTGGTTCCCAAGTGTGACCCCCTTCACAGACATATGCGCTGTCCCCTAAAAACAAAGTGTCGTGCAATCTGAGTATTAGGGGGAAACTCCCCGTTTCGGTGAAACCGGGGTAGATCTTGTCACAACATGTTCCCAAACATGGTTTTACATCATCACATGACCTAACCAAGCCTAAAACAATGAGAGGGATACACCGGGCTACCCCTGTCAGAAGAAAGTCTAGGGGGGTAGACGATCCGAGGCCCGCGGATCAGGGTTCCGCAGGAAGAAGCGCTTCGGGGCATCGGAACACCTCCAAACCATGCATGTGACCCTAGCATGTGTAATGAAGTGTGGTGGCATGCTCAAAACTCCTAAACCTGGTTCCCAAGTGTGACCCCCTTCGCAGACATATGCGCTGTCCCCTAAAAACAAAGTGTCTGCAATCTGAGTATTAGGGGAGAACTCCCCGTTTCGGTGAAACCGGGTAGATCTTGTCACAACATGTTCCCAAACATGGTTTTACATCATCACATGACCTAACCAGCCTAAAAACAGTGAGAGGGATACACCGGGCTACCCCTGTCAGAAGAATAGTCTAGGGGGGTAGACGATCCGAGGCCCGCGGATCAGGGTTCCGCAGGAAGAAAGCGCTTCGGGCATCGGAACACCTCCAAACCATGCATGTGACCCTATCATGTGTAATGAAGTGTGGTGGCATGCTCAAACTCCTAAACCTGGTTCCCAAGTGGGACTGTACACTAAAACAAGTGTCTGCAATCTGAGTATTAGGGGGAAACTCCCGTTTCGGTGAAACCGGGGTAGATCTTGTCACAACATGTTCCCAAACATGGTTTTACATCATCACATGACCTAACCAGCCTAAAAACAAGTGAGAGGGATACACCGGGCTACCCCTGTCAGAAGAAAGTCTAGGGGGGTAGACGATCCGAGGCCCGCGGATCAGGGTTCCGCAGGAAGAAGCGCTTCGGGGCATCGGAACACCTCCAAACCATGCATGTGACCCTAGCATGTGTAATGAGTGTGGTGGCATGCTCAAAACTCCTAAACCTGGTTCCCAGTGTGACCCCCCTTCGCAGACATATGCGCTGTCCCCTAAAAACAAAGTGTCTGCAATCTGAGTATTAGGGGGAAACTCCCCGTTTCGGTGAAACCGGGGTAGATCTTGTCACAACATGTTCCCAAACATGGTTTTACATCATCACATGACCTAACCAAGCCTAAAACATGAGAGGGATACACCGGGCTACCCCTGTCAGAAGAAAGTCTAGGGGGGTAGACGATCCGAGGCCCGCGGATCAGGGTTCCGCAGGAAGAAGCGCTTCGGGGCATCGGAACACCTCCAAACCATGCATGTGACCCTAGCATGTGTAATGAAGTGTGGTGGCATGCTCAAACTCCTAAACCTGGTTCCCAAGTGTGACCCCCTTCGCAGACATATGCGCTGTCCCCTAAAAACAAAGTGTCTGCAATCTGAGTATTAGGGGGAAACTCCCCGTTTCGGTGAAACCGGGGTAGATCTTGTCACAACATGTTCCCAAACATGGTTTTACATCATCACATGACCTAACCAAGCCTAAAACATGAGAGGGATACACCGGGCTACCCCTGTCAGAAGAAAGTCTAGGGGGGTAGACGATCCGAGGCCCGCGGATCAGGGTTCCGCAGGAAGAAGCGCTTCGGGGCATCGGAACACCTCCAAACCATGCATGTGACCCTAGCATGTGTAATGAAGTGTGGTGGCATGCTCAAAACTCCTAAACCTGGTTCCCAAGTGTGACCCCCTTCGCAGACATATGCGCTGTCCCCTAAAAACAAAGTGTCTGCAATCTGAGTATTAGGGGGAAACTCCCCGTTTCGGTGAAACCGGGGTAGATCTTGTCACAACATGTTCCCAAACATGGTTTTACATCATCACATGACCTAACCAAGCCTAAAACATGAGAGGGATACACCGGGCTACCCCTGTCAGAAGAAAGTCTAGGGGGTAGACGATCCGAGGCCCGCGGATCAGGGTTCCGCAGGAAGAAGCGCTTCGGGGCATCGGAACACCTCCAAACCATGCATGTGACCCTAGCATGTGTAATGAAGTGTGGTGGCATGCTCAAAACTCCTAAACCTGGTTCCCAAGTGTGACCCCCTTCGCAGACATATGCGCTGTCCCCTAAAAACAAAGTGTCTGCAATCTGAGTATTAGGGGGAAACTCCCCGTTTCGGTGAAACCGGGGTAGATCTTGTCACAACATGTTCCCAAACATGGTTTTACATCATCACATGACCTAACCAAGCCTAAAACATGAGAGGGCTACACCGGGCTACCCCTGTCAGAAGAAAGTCTAGGGGGGTAGACGATCCGAGGCCCGCGGATCAGGGTTCCGCAGGAAGAAGCGCTTCGGGGCATCGGAACACCTCCAAACCATGCATGTGACCCTAGCATGTGTAATGAAGTGTGGTGGCATGCTCAAAACTCCTAAACCTGGTTCCCAAGTGTGACCCCCTTCGCAGACATATGCGCTGTCCCCTAAAAACAAAGTGTCTGCAATCTGAGTATTAGGGGGAAACTCCCCGTTTCGGTGAAACCGGGGTAGATCTTGTCACAACATGTTCCCAAACATGGTTTTACATCATCACATGACCTAACCAAGCCTAAAACAAGTGAGAGGGATACACCGGGCTACCCCTGTCAGAAGAAAGTCTAGGGGGTAGACGATCCGAGGCCCGCGGATCAGGGTTCCGCAGGAAGAAGCGCTTCGGGGCATCGGAACACCTCCAAACCATGCATGTGACCCTAGCATGTGTAATGAAGTGTGGTGGCATGCTCAAAACTCCTAAACCTGGTTCCCAAGTGTGACCCCCTTCGCAGACATATGCGCTGTCCCCTAAAAACAAAGTGTCTGCAATCTGAGTATTAGGGGGAAACTCCCCGTTTCGGTGAAACCGGGGTAGATCTTGTCACAACATGTTCCCAAACATGGTTTTACATCATCACATGACCTAACCAAGCCTAAAACATGAGAGGGCTACACCGGGCTACCCCTGTCAGAAGAAAGTCTAGGGGGGTAGACGATCCGAGGCCCGCGGATCAGGGTTCCGCAGGAAGAAGCGCTTCGGGGCATCGGAACACCTCCAAACCATGCATGTGACCCTAGCATGTGTAATGAAGTGTGGTGGCATGCTCAAAACTCCTAAACCTGGTTCCCAAGTGTGACCCCCTTCGCAGACATATGCGCTGTCCCCTAAAAACAAAGTGTCTGCAATCTGAGTATTAGGGGGAAACTCCCCGTTTCGGTGAAACCGGGGTAGATCTTGTCACAACATGTTCCCAAACATGGTTTTACATCATCACATGACCTAACCAAGCCTAAAACATGAGAGGGATACACCGGGCTACCCCTGTCAGAAGAAAGTCTAGGGGGGTAGACGATCCGAGGCCCGCGGATCAGGGTTCCGCAGGAAGAAGCGCTTCGGGGCATCGGAACACCTCCAAACCATGCATGTGACCCTAGCATGTGTAATGAAGTGTGGTGGCATGCTCAAAACTCCTAAACCTGGTTCCCAAGTGTGACCCCCTTCGCAGACATATGCGCTGTCCCCTAAAAACAAAGTGTCTGCAATCTGAGTATTAGGGGGAAACTCCCCGTTTCGGTGAAACCGGGGTAGATCTTGTCACAACATGTTCCCAAACATGGTTTTACATCATCACATGACCTAACCAAGCCTAAAACATGAGAGGGATACACCGGGCTACCCCTGTCAGAAGAAAGTCTAGGGGGGTAGACGATCCGAGGCCCGCGGATCAGGGTTCCGCAGGAAGAAGCGCTTCGGGGCATCGGAACACCTCCAAACCATGCATGTGACCCTAGCATGTGTAATGAAGTGTGGTGGCATGCTCAAAACTCCTAAACCTGGTTCCCAAGTGTGACCCCCTTCGCAGACATATGCGCTGTCCCCTAAAAACAAAGTGTCTGCAATCTGAGTATTAGGGGGAAACTCCCCGTTTCGGTGAAACCGGGGTAGATCTTGTCACAACATGTTCCCAAACATGGTTTTACATCATCACATGACCTAACCAAGCCTAAAACATGAGAGGGCTACACCGGGCTACCCCTGTCAGAAGAAAGTCTAGGGGGGTAGACGATCCGAGGCCCGCGGATCAGGGTTCCGCAGGAAGAAGCGCTTCGGGGCATCGGAACACCTCCAAACCATGCATGTGACCCTAGCATGTGTAATGAAGTGTGGTGGCATGCTCAAAACTCCTAAACCTGGTTCCCAAGTGTGACCCCCTTCGCAGACATATGCGCTGTCCCCTAAAAACAAAGTGTCTGCAATCTGAGTATTAGGGGGAAACTCCCCGTTTCGGTGAAACCGGGGTAGATCTTGTCACAACATGTTCCCAAACATGGTTTTACATCATCACATGACCTAACCAAGCCTAAAACAAGTGAGGGCTACACCGGGCTACCCCTGTCAGAAGAAAGTCTAGGGGGTAGACGATCCGAGGCCCGCGGATCAGGGTTCCGCAGGAAGAAGCGCTTCGGGGCATCGGAACACCTCCAAACCATGCATGTGACCCTAGCATGTGTAATGAAGTGTGGTGGCATGCTCAAAACTCCTAAACCTGGTTCCCAAGTGTGACCCCCTTCGCAGACATATGCGCTGTCCCCTAAAAACAAAGTGTCTGCAATCTGAGTATTAGGGGGAAACTCCCCGTTTCGGTGAAACCGGGGTAGATCTTGTCACAACATGTTCCCAAACATGGTTTTACATCATCACATGACCTAACCAAGCCTAAAACATGAGAGGGATACACCGGGCTACCCCTGTCAGAAGAAAGTCTAGGGGGGTAGACGATCCGAGGCCCGCGGATCAGGGTTCCGCAGGAAGAAGCGCTTCGGGGCATCGGAACACCTCCAAACCATGCATGTGACCCTAGCATGTGTAATGAAGTGTGGTGGCATGCTCAAAACTCCTAAACCTGGTTCCCAAGTGTGACCCCCTTCACAGACATATGCGCTGTCCCCTAAAAACAAAGTGTCTGCAATCTGAGTATTAGGGGGAAACTCCCCGTTTCGGTGAAACCGGGGTAGATCTTGTCACAACATGTTCCCAAACATGGTTTTACATCATCACATGACCTAACCAAGCCTAAAACATGAGAGGGATACACCGGGCTACCCCTGTCAGAAGAAAGTCTAGGGGGTAGACGATCCGAGGCCCGCGATCAGGGTTCCGCAGGAAGAAGCGCTTCGGGGCATCGGAACACCTCCAAACCATGCATGTGACCCTAGCATGTGTAATGAAGTGTGGTGGCATGCTCAAAACTCCTAAACCTGGTTCCCAAGTGTGACCCCCTTCGCAGACATATGCGCTGTCCCCTAAAAACAAAGTGTCTGCAATCTGAGTATTAGGGGGAAACTCCCCGTTTCGGTGAAACCGGGGTAGATCTTGTCACAACATGTTCCCAAACATGGTTTTACATCATCACATGACCTAACCAAGCCTAAAACATGAGAGGGATACACCGGGCTACCCCTGTCAGAAGAAAGTCTAGGGGGGTAGACGATCCGAGGCCCGCGGATCAGGGTTCCGCAGGAAGAAGCGCTTCGGGGCATCGGAACACCTCCAAACCATGCATGTGACCCTAGCATGTGTAATGAAGTGTGGTGGCATGCTCAAAACTCCTAAACCTGGTTCCCAAGTGTGACCCCCTTCGCAGACATATGCGCTGTCCCCTAAAAACAAAGTGTCTGCAATCTGAGTATTAGGGGGAAACTCCCCGTTTCGGTGAAACCGGGGTAGATCTTGTCACAACATGTTCCCAAACATGGTTTTACATCATCACATGACCTAACCAAGCCTAAAACATGAGAGGGATACACCGGGCTACCCCTGTCAGAAGAAAGTCTAGGGGGGTAGACGATCCGAGGCCCGCGGATCAGGGTTCCGCAGGAAGAAGCGCTTCGGGGCATCGGAACACCTCCAAACCATGCATGTGACCCTAGCATGTGTAATGAAGTGTGGTGGCATGCTCAAAACTCCTAAACCTGGTTCCCAAGTGTGACCCCCTTCGCAGACATATGCGCTGTCCCCTAAAAACAAAGTGTCTGCAATCTGAGTATTAGGGGGAAACTCCCCGTTTCGGTGAAACCGGGGTAGATCTTGTCACAACATGTTCCCAAACATGGTTTTACATCATCACATGACCTAACCAAGCCTAAAACATGAGAGGGATACACCGGGCTACCCCTGTCAGAAGAAAGTCTAGGGGGGTAGACGATCCGAGGCCCGCGGATCAGGGTTCCGCAGGAAGAAGCGCTTCGGGGCATCGGAACACCTCCAAACCATGCATGTGACCCTAGCATGTGTAATGAAGTGTGGTGGCATGCTCAAAACTCCTAAACCTGGTTCCCAAGTGTGACCCCCTTCGCAGACATATGCGCTGTCCCCTAAAAACAAAGTGTCTGCAATCTGAGTATTAGGGGGAAACTCCCCGTTTCGGTGAAACCGGGGTAGATCTTGTCACAACATGTTCCCAAACATGGTTTTACATCATCACATGACCTAACCAAGCCTAAAACATGAGAGGGATACACCGGGCTACCCCTGTCAGAAGAAAGTCTAGGGGGTAGACGATCCGAGGCCCGCGGATCAGGGTTCCGCAGGAAGAAGCGCTTCGGGGCATCGGAACACCTCCAAACCATGCATGTGACCCTAGCATGTGTAATGAAGTGTGGTGGCATGCTCAAAACTCCTAAACCTGGTTCCCAAGTGTGACCCCCTTCACAGACATATGCGCTGTCCCCTAAAAACAAAGTGTCTGCAATCTGAGTATTAGGGGGAAACTCCCCGTTTCGGTGAAACCGGGGTAGATCTTGTCACAACATGTTCCCAAACATGGTTTTACATCATCACATGACCTAACCAAGCCTAAAACAAGTGAGGGATACACCGGGCTACCCCTGTCAGAAGAAAGTCTAGGGGGTAGACGATCCGAGGCCCGCCGATCAGGGTTCCGCAGGAAGAAGCGCTTCGGGGCATCGGAACACCTCCAAACCATGCATGTGACCCTAGCATGTGTAATGAAGTGTGGTGGCATGCTCAAAACTCCTAAACCTGGTTCCCAAGTGTGACCCCCTTCGCAGACATATGCGCTTGTCCCCTAAAAACAAAGTGTCTGCAATCTGAGTATTAGGGGGAAACTCCCCGTTTCGGTGAAACCGGGGTAGATCTTGTCACAACATGTTCCCAAACATGGTTTTACATCATCACATGACCTAACCAAGCCTAAAACAAGTGAGGGATACACCGGGCTACCCCTGTCAGAAGAAAGTCTAGGGGGGTAGACGATCCGAGGCCCGCGGATCAGGGTTCCACAGGAAGAAGCGCTTCGGGGCATCGGAACACCTCCAAACCATGCATGTGACCCTAGCATGTGTAATGAAGTGTGGTGG
Source organism: Avena eriantha (assembly GCA_910589775.1). NCBI lineage: Eukaryota > Viridiplantae > Streptophyta > Magnoliopsida > Poales > Poaceae > Avena > Avena eriantha. The sequence continues at coordinate 173,390,132 of OU342742.1, read as the reverse complement.
CATGCTCAAAACTCCTAAACCTGGTTCCCAAGTGTGACCCCCTTCGCAGACATATGCGCTGTCCCCTAAAAACAAAGTGTCTGCAATCTGAGTATTAGGGGGAAACTCCCCGTTTCGGTGAAACCGGGGTAGATCTTGTCACAACATGTTCCCAAACATGGTTTTACATCATCACATGACCTAACCAAGCCTAAAACATGAGAGGGATACACCGGGCTACCCCTGTCAGAAGAAAGTCTAGGGGGGTAGACGATCCGAGGCCCGCGGATCAGGGTTCCGCAGGAAGAAGCGCTTCGGGGCATCGGAACACCTCCAAACCATGCATGTGACCCTAGCATGTGTAATGAAGTGTGGTGGCATGCTCAAAACTCCTAAACCTGGTTCCCAAGTGTGACCCCCTTCGCAGACATATGCGCTGTCCCCTAAAAACAAAGTGTCTGCAATCTGAGTATTAGGGGGAAACTCCCCGTTTCGGTGAAACCGGGGTAGATCTTGTCACAACATGTTCCCAAACATGGTTTTACATCATCACATGACCTAACCAAGCCTAAAACATGAGAGGGATACACCGGGCTACCCCTGTCAGAAGAAAGTCTAGGGGGTAGACGATCCGAGGCCCGCGGATCAGGGTTCCGCAGGAAGAAGCGCTTCGGGGCATCGGAACACCTCCAAACCATGCATGTGACCCTAGCATGTGTAATGAAGTGTGGTGGCATGCTCAAAACTCCTAAACCTGGTTCCCAAGTGTGACCCCCTTCGCAGACATATGCGCTGTCCCCTAAAAACAAAGTGTCTGCAATCTGAGTATTAGGGGGAAACTCCCCGTTTCGGTGAAACCGGGGTAGATCTTGTCACAACATGTTCCCAAACATGGTTTTACATCATCACATGACCTAACCAAGCCTAAAACAAGTGAGAGGGATACACCGGGCTACCCCTGTCAGAAGAAAGTCTAGGGGGTAGACGATCCGAGGCCCGCGGATCAGGGTTCCGCAGGAAGAAGCGCTTCGGGGCATCGGAACACCTCCAAACCATGCATGTGACCCTAGCATGTGTAATGAAGTGTGGTGGCATGCTCAAAACTCCTAAACCTGGTTCCCAAGTGTGACCCCCTTCGCAGACATATGCGCTGTCCCCTAAAAACAAAGTGTCTGCAATCTGAGTATTAGGGGGAAACTCCCCGTTTCGGTGAAACCGGGGTAGATCTTGTCACAACATGTTCCCAAACATGGTTTTACATCATCACATGACCTAACCAAGCCTAAAACATGAGAGGGATACACCGGGCTACCCCTGTCAGAAGAAAGTCTAGGGGGTAGACGATCCGAGGCCCGCGGATCAGGGTTCCGCAGGAAGAAGCGCTTCGGGGCATCGGAACACCTCCAAACCATGCATGTGACCCTAGCATGTGTAATGAAGTGTGGTGGCATGCTCAAAACTCCTAAACCTGGTTCCCAAGTGTGACCCCCTTCGCAGACATATGCGCTGTCCCCTAAAAACAAAGTGTCTGCAATCTGAGTATTAGGGGGAAACTCCCCGTTTCGGTGAAACCGGGGTAGATCTTGTCACAACATGTTCCCAAACATGGTTTTACATCATCACATGACCTAACCAAGCCTAAAACATGAGAGGGATACACCGGGCTACCCCTGTCAGAAGAAAGTCTAGGGGGGTAGACGATCCGAGGCCCGCGGATCAGGGTTCCGCAGGAAGAAGCGCTTCGGGGCATCGGAACACCTCCAAACCATGCATGTGACCCTAGCATGTGTAATGAAGTGTGGTGGCATGCTCAAAACTCCTAAACCTGGTTCCCAAGTGTGACCCCCTTCGCAGACATATGCGCTGTCCCCTAAAAACAAAGTGTCTGCAATCTGAGTATTAGGGGGAAACTCCCCGTTTCGGTGAAACCGGGGTAGATCTTGTCACAACATGTTCCCAAACATGGTTTTACATCATCACATGACCTAACCAAGCCTAAAACAAGTGAGGGATACACCGGGCTACCCCTGTCAGAAGAAAGTCTAGGGGGTAGACGATCCGAGGCCCGCGGATCAGGGTTCCGCAGGAAGAAGCGCTTCGGGGCATCGGAACACCTCCAAACCATGCATGTGACCCTATCATGTGTAATGAAGTGTGGTGGCATGCTCAAAACTCCTAAACCTGGTTCCCTAGTGTGACCCCCTTCGCAGACATATGCGCTGTCCCCTAAAAACAAAGTGTCTGCAATCTGAGTATTAGGGGGAAACTCCCCGTTTCGGTGAAACCGGGGTAGATCTTGTCACAACATGTTCCCAAACATGGTTTTACATCATCACATGACCTAACCAAGCCTAAAACATGAGAGGGATACACCGGGCTACCCCTGTCAGAAGAAAGTCTAGGGGGTAGACGATCCGAGGCCCGCGGATCAGGGTTCCGCAGGAAGAAGCGCTTCGGGGCATCGGAACACCTCCAAACCATGCATGTGACCCTAGCATGTGTAATGAAGTGTGGTGGCATGCTCAAAACTCCTAAACCTGGTTCCCAAGTGTGACCCCCTTCACAGACATATGCGCTGTCCCCTAAAAACAAAGTGTCTGCAATCTGAGTATTAGGGGGAAACTCCCCGTTTCGGTGAAACCGGGGTAGATCTTGTCACAACATGTTCCCAAACATGGTTTTACATCATCACATGACCTAACCAAGCCTAAAACAGTGAGAGGGCTACACCGGGCTACCCCTGTCAGAAGAAAGTCTAGGGGGGTAGACGATCCGAGGCCCGCGGATCAGGGTTCCGCAGGAAGAAGCGCTTCGGGGCATCGGAACACCTCCAAACCATGCATGTGACCCTAGCATGTGTAATGAAGTGTGGTGGCATGCTCAAAACTCCTAAACCTGGTTCCCAAGTGTGACCCCCTTCGCAGACATATGCGCTGTCCCCTAAAAACAAAGTGTCTGCAATCTGAGTATTAGGGGGAAACTCCCCGTTTCGGTGAAACCGGGGTAGATCTTGTCACAACATGTTCCCAAACATGGTTTTACATCATCACATGACCTAACCAAGCCTAAAACATGAGAGGGATACACCGGGCTACCCCTGTCAGAAGAAAGTCTAGGGGGGTAGACGATCCGAGGCCCGCGGATCAGGGTTCCACAGGAAGAAGCGCTTCGGGGCATCGGAACACCTCCAAACCATGCATGTGACCCTAGCATGTGTAATGAAGTGTGGTGGCATGCTCAAAACTCCTAAACCTGGTTCCCAAGTGTGACCCCCTTCGCAGACATATGCGCTGTCCCCTAAAAACAAAGTGTCTGCAATCTGAGTATTAGGGGGAAACTCCCCGTTTCGGTGAAACCGGGGTAGATCTTGTCACAACATGTTCCCAAACATGGTTTTACATCATCACATGACCTAACCAAGCCTAAAACAAGTGAGGTCCTACACCGGGCTACCCCTGTCAGAAGAAAGTCTAGGGGGGTAGACGATCTGAGGCCCGCGGATCAGGGTTCCGCAGGAAGAAGCGCTTCGGGGCATCGGAACACCTCCAAACCATGCATGTGACCCTAGCATGTGTAATGAAGTGTGGTGGCATGCTCAAAACTCCTAAACCTGGTTCCCAAGTGTGACCCCCTTCGCAGAATATGCGCTGTCCCCTAAAAACAAAGTGTTAGCAATCTGAGTATTAGGGGGAAACTCCCCGTTTCGGTGAAACCGGGGTAGATCTTGTCACAACATGTTCCCAAACATGGTTTTACATCATCACATGACCTAACCAAGCCTAAAACATGAGAGGGCTACACCGGGCTACCCCTGTCAGAAGAAAGTCTAGGAGGGTAGACGATCCGAGGCCCGCGGATCAGGGTTCCGCAGGAAGAAGTGCTTCGGGGCATCGGAACACCTCCAAACCATGCATGTGACCCTAGCATGTGTAATGAAGTGTGGTGGCATGCTCAAAACTCCTAAACCTGGTTCCCAAGTGTGACCCCCTTCACAGACATATGCGCTGTCCCCTAAAAACAAAGTGTCTGCAATCTGAGTATTAGGGGGAAACTCCCCGTTTCGGTGAAACCGGGGTAGATCTTGTCACAACATGTTCCCAAACATGGTTTTACATCATCACATGACCTAACCAAGCCTAAAACAAGTGAGGGATACACCGGGCTACCCCTGTCAGAAGAAAGTCTAGGGGGGTAGACGATCCGAGGCCCGCGGATCAGGGTTCCGCAGGAAGAAGCGCTTCGGGGCATCGGAACACCTCCAAACCATGCATGTGACCCTAGCATGTGTCATTAAGTGTGGTGGCATGCTCAAAACTCCTAAACCTAGTTCCCAGGTGTGACCCCCTTCGCAGACATATGCGCTGTCCCCTAAAAACAAAGTGTCTGCAATCTGAGTATTAGGGGGAAACTCCCCGTTTCGGTGAAACCGGGGTAGATCTTGTCACAACATGTTCCCAAACATGGTTTTACATCATCACATGACCTAACCAAGCCTAAAACATGAGAGGGGTACACCGGGCTACCCCTGTCAGAAGAAAGTCTAGGGGGTAGACGATCCGAGGCCCGCGGATCAGGGTTCCACAGGAAGAAGCACTTCGGGGCATCGGAACACCTCCAAACCATGCATGTGACCCTAGCATGTGTAATGAAGTGTGGTTGCATGCTCAAAACTCCTAAACCTGGTTCCCAAGTGTGACCCCCTTCACAGACATATGCGCTGTCCCCTAAAAACAAAGTGTGTGCAATCTGAGTATTAGGGGGAAACTCCCCGTTTCGGTGAAACCGGGGTAGATCTTGTCACAACATGTTCCCAAACATGGTTTTACATCATCACATGACCTAACCAAGCCTAAAACATGAGAGGGATACACCGGGCTACCCCTGTCAGAAGAAAGTCTAGGGGGGTAGACGATCCGAGGCCCGCAGATCAGGGTTCCACAGGAAGAAGCGCTTCGGGGCATCGGAACACCTCCAAACCATGCATGTGATCCCTAGCACGTGTAATGAAGTGTGGTGGCATGATCAAAACTCCTAAACCTGGTTCCCAAGTGTGACCCCCTTCGTAGACATATGCGCTGTCCCCTAAAAACAAAGTGTCTGCAATCTGAGTATTAGGGGGAAACTCCCCGTTTCGGTGAAACCGGGGTAGATCTTGTCACAACATGTTCCCAAACATGGTTTTACATCATCACATGACCTAACCAAGCCTAAAACATGAGAGGGATACACCGGGCTACCCCTGTCAGAAGAAAGTCTAGGGGGGTAGACGATCCGAGGCCCGCGGATCAGGGTTCCATAGGAAGAAGCGCTTCGGGGCATCGGAACACCTCCAAACCATGCATGTGACCCTAGCATGTGTAATGAAGTGTGGTAGGCATGCTCAAAACTCCTAAACCTGGTTCCCTAGTGTGACCCCCTTCGCAGACATATGCGCTGTCCCCTAAAAACAAAGTGTCTTCAATCTGAGTATTAGGGGAAACTCCCCGTTTCGGTGAAACCGGGGTAGATCTTGTCACAACATGTTCCCAAACATGGTTTTACATCATCACATGACCTAACCAATCCTAAAACATGAGAGAGATACACCGGGCTACCCCTGTGAGAAGAAAGTCTAGGGGGTAGACGATCCGAGGCCCGCAGATCAGGGTTCCGCGGGAAGAAGCGCTTTGGGGCATCGGAACACCTCCAAACCATGCATGTGACCCTCGCACGTGTAATGAAGTGTGGTGGCATGCTCAAAACTCCTAAACCTGGTTCCCAAGTGTGACCCCCTTCACAGACATATGCGCTGTCCCCTAAAAACAAAGTGTCTGCAATCTGAGTATTAGGGGGAAACTCCCCGTTTCGGTGAAACCGGGGTAGATCTTGTCACAACATGTTCCCAAACATGGTTTTACATCATCACATGACCTAACCAAGCCTATAACATGAGAGGGATACACCGGGCTACCCCTGTCAGAAGAAAGTCTAGGGGGGTAGACGATTCGAGGCCCGCGGATCAGGGTTCCATAGGAAGAAGCGCTTCGGGGCATCGGAACACCTCCAAACCATGCATGTGACCCTAGCATGTGTAATGAAGTGTGGTAGCATGCTCAAAACTCCTAAACATGGTTCCCTAGTGTGACCCCCTTCGCAGACATATGCGCTGTCCCCTAAAAACAAAGTGTCTTCAATCTGAGTATTAGGGGAAACTCCCCGTTTCGGTGAAACCGGGGTAGATCTTGTCACAACATGTTCCCAAACAAGGTTTTACATCATCACATGAACTAACCAATCCTAAAACATGAGAGGGATACACCGGGCTACCCCTGTGAGAAGAAAGGCTAGGGGGTAGACGATCCGAGGCCCGCAGATCAGGGTTCCGCGGGAAGAAGCGCTTTGGGGCATCGGAACACCTCCAAACCATGCATGTGACCCTCGCACGTGTAATGAAGTGTGGTGGCATGCTCAAAACTCCTAAACCTGGTTCCCAAGTGTGACCCCCTCACAGACATATGCGCTGTCCCCTAAAAACAAAGTGTCTGCAATCTGAGTATTAGGGGGAAACTCCCCGTTTCGGTGAAACCGGGGTAGATCTTGTCACAACATATTCCCAAACATGGTTTTACATCATCACATGACCTAACCAAGCCTAAAACAAGTGAGGGATACACCGGGCTACCCCTGTCAGAAGAAAGTCTGGGGGTAGACGATCCGAGGCCCGCCGATCAGGGTTTCGCAGGAAGAAGCGCTTCGGGGCATCGGAACACCTCCAAACCATGCATGTGACCCTATCATGTGTAATGAAGTGTGGTGGAATTCTCAAAACTCCTAAACCTGGTTCCCTAGTGTGACCCCCTTCCCAGACATATGCGCTGTCCCCTAAAAACAAAGTGTCTGCAATCTGAGTATTAGGGGGAAACTCCCCGTTTCGGTGAAACCGGGGTAGATCTTGTCATAACATGTTCCCAAACATGGTTTTACATCATCATATGACCTAACCAAGCCTAAAACATGAGAGGGCTACACCGGGCTGCCCCTGTCAGAAGAAAGTCTAGGGGGTAGACGATCCGAGGCCCGCGGATTAGGGTTCCGCAGGAAGAAGCACTTCGGGGCATCGGAACACCTCCAAACCATGCATGTGACCCTAGCATGTGTAATGAAGTGTGGTGGCATGCTCAAAACTCCTAAACCTGGTTCCCAAGTGTGACCCCCATCACAGACATATGCGATGTCCCCTAAAAACAAAGTGTGTGCAATCTGAGTATTAGGTGGAAACTCCCCGTTTCGGTGAAACCGGGGTAGATCTTGTCACAACATGTTCCCAAACATGGTTTTACATCATCACATGACCTAACCAAGCCTAAAACATGAGAGGGATACACCGGGCTACCCCTGTCAGAAGAAATTCTAGGGGGGTAGACGATCCGAGGCCCGCGGATCAGGGTTCCACAGGAAGAAGCGCTTCGGGGCATCAGAACACCTCCAAACCATGCATGTGATCCTAGCACGTGTAATGAAGTGTGGTGGCATACTCAAAACTCCTAAACCTGGTTCCCAAGTGTGACCCCCTTCGCAGACATATGCGCTGTCTCCTAAAAACAAAGTGTGTGCAATCTGAGTATTAGGGGGAAACTCCCTGTTTCGGTGAAACCGGGGTAGATCTTGTCACAACATGTTCCCAAACATGGTTTTACATCATCACATGACCTAACCATGCCTAAAACATGAGAGGGATACACCGGGCTACCCCTGTCAGAAGAAAGTCTAGGGGGGTAGACGATCCGAGTCCCGCGGATCAGGGTTCCGCAGGAAGAAGCGCTTCGAGGCATCGGAACACCTCCAAACCATGCATGTGACCCTAGCATGTGTAATGAAGTGTGGTGGCATGCCCAAAACTCCTAAACCTGGTTCCCAGGTGTGACCTCCTTCGTGAAAAAGACAAATTTTTGTGCCGAATTGGTAGAAAATGGGTCAGATATGAACTGCAGGTACATGATCTGATGCTCATGTTTTTTTGTAAAAATCATTTTTAGGGTGACAATTTGATGTTTCTTCAGAGTTCCAATATGCAAGTATAGGAAGGCTCAGCGCCGAACTAAGAATCTTCGTACTAGTCATTTTGATCGTAGTTGGGGGGTAAGAGAAATAAAAAAACATGTTTTGCCGTGTATGTTGCATAAAGCACACGGAAAAGGCTTATCTTTGCCGTGTGTCTAACTGCAGCGGCACACGGCAAAGAACCATCGTCAGCCGCCGTTAGG